>JAMKCH010011763.1:0-24179 GCA_023653785.1 Ophioderma brevispina | reverse complement strand
GATAGACCACCTTTTTCAAAAGACCTCCAGTACCGATAGCCCCTACTTTAGATAACCGTTTTACACATCCCCGTCACTTTTTCAAGTGAGTGCCCCCCCCCACCCCGGAATGCCATGCTAATGTGGAAATATTGTTGGGCCAATGTGTCGGGGGGGGTCGCTTGGTCTTTAGAATAGCTGTAACTTATCAATTAGCCACGCGCGTATTAGGTGCGTAGCGTACTGTAATACCCGTACGTAACTAGAGTCTTAGTGCGAATATCCATATCTCATTGTAATTATTCAATAGTGCTTCCGGTAGTTTGTACAAAATGGCCAACAATCGGAGCTCTCAGAACTTAGTCAAAAGTAACCAAATCAGAGCAACTTTCTTCGCGAATGTTTTGGTGTCCGCGCTGAAGGGTATAAATTACGGGGAAACTGGAAAAACGCATTCAGTGCTGGACCGACCCTTGCGTCGGCACAATGAGGAAGAAAGGGGACAGATAAATCGATACCCAGGGCGAGAAGTTACCCGCCAGTTCCCTTCCCCCCCCAACCACACACATAGGCCTATACTCGTCCTCTTACCATACATTCATTCCCTTGCACACACATACCCATTCTCATCTACAAACACACATCACGTCCCTCCTATCATACCGCTTGTACACCACACACACCATATATAGAAAGGCTATAAATCAGAATCCAATTTAGAAGTTTGGGAAGAAGGTTTTGAGGGTTTTTCTATAGTTTGGACGGTGCTGAATCAGAATATTTGGTCGCCCTCTGGGAAATGTGGGGAAACTGAAGGGGTAAAAAGTAGTAAACAGGGGTAAATTGAATCAAGTCAAATTGTATGTCCAATGTAGCACCAATGTAAACTCCTCAAAAAGTTTGGAAAATTTTTTCAGACATTTATTATCATTTAATGAACATTTTATACACTATTTTGCATATCAGTGCAACGCTCAGATTCCTCTGTACAATGGACACAACATATAGTGAATTGATTCTCATGGTTGAGTGACATATTTGAATACTGGTAGGTCTGAAAAAGAAGTGCCTCAGTGTAAGAGCTACACCGGTACACAGCTTAAGTTGTTAGGTTTGCTTTCGAAATGCGTCTGTGAATAGGAAAGGTCAAAGAGTGGGGTATTATGGTATCTCATCGGCCACGAGTATCAAATGTGCAGAAGTCTCGTGCCATGGGGAAAATTGAAGTTGGCATATACCAGAATCAAGTTGTAGCAATGTTGGGGTAAGCCTTGCTTGCGCTGTTCAAAAGAAAAACAAAAAATTGTGCCAAAATGGTAACGGGGAAGGTGAGACAGAAGTGGTTGTCCCTGGGCGACACCCCAGAAAGACAGGTTTATTACTCTATGCTCTTCGGGATGGAAATTGTTTTCCAGAAATTTACAGGCACGATTTGTGGTGCAGTATTGAAACAAGTCCGTCTGAGAGCATGGTAACTTGCCAGCAATGACAACCTTCACCATCAGGCCCAGTTAAGGCAGGAGGGTCGGCAACACCGGGTGGAATTTAATTCAATGTTTTCAGATGAATGCAGATTTTGTCTTCGGAAGGGATGGTAATTTAAAGTTGGAGGGACGGGTGGTTGAAGGTTCCCTGTCTGTTGCTTGGAAGAGCAACATCTGTTGGTGGAAACAGCCCTGATAACTGGGACGACAAGACTTGTTGTTATTGAAAGCTTAAAGGTCCCTGGAATTAGATGATACACCTACTTCAAGTCTTTGTGGGACATTCCATTCCAATTACAGGGCAGAAAAAAAGACACACTACCAGTTAGTGCATCATTAGAGAACTATTGATTTTTATTCAGTGTCATGAATATTCCACCAGTCCATCTAGATTTTCTATTACTTCTCTGAAGAATAGTGGCACCCAAATGATATCATCAACTACCCCATATGGAATGCTTTCTCGTCCTCCTTGTAGACTTGACCAAACCAATCAGTTCTATTTGCATTTCCTAGGACCTTTAAGCCTTTGCCATCTCTTATGTCCTCAATCTGGAACGATATGCAGTACTCCGAGGCGGTAATGCCCGCCCGCATCGTGCTAGGATCGTCAATGTGCAACTTGAGAATGAAAGGGTAAAAATTCCTAGGCCGTGCCTTAGCAACACAATCAGAATTGGGCTCTTTCCATTTAACCAAATCCTCTTATTTAAGCCAGCTAAATTGGTTTACAGTTACTCAAATTTGGCACTTTCTTTTCAGACTACCAGTATTCCAAAATGATGTCCACCAACCATGAGTCTCAGTTCTTTATCGTTTTGGGTCGTTTGTCCAGAGGAATTACTGACTTTACTGATATGGACAATAGAGTGTAATAAAATTTCCACATTTAAATAAGAAATACATGTCTGAAAAAATCCAACCCTTTTTTGAGGAGTCATATTCCACAAAGTCCTGTCTAAATGTCCACTTAGAGCACAAAGAGAATCTTTTGATTCCAAAACTGAAGCGCTTTGGCTTAAAAGACGAGAGGAATCTAACTAGCCTTTTAACTCATGTGGGTAGCACATAATTATCCTGGATTACTATCTCACCAACCTGATCTTTTAAGGGCCAATGAGTACTCATTTTGCTGCTACCATCCAAACGGCTAGATCTTATTTAACTCAAAATCTATACCAGATGGTTTCGGTTATCCTTCCATATGAAGGAGAAAAGATGAAATGAGAAATGAGACCATGATCGGGTTACCCCATGTGCGTAGCCATCCCGATGGCGGTTCCGCCGGGACAAGTTCCCGGTAAGTACAACAAATGTCCCGATTAAAGGCAATATCCCGTCGACGTTCGATTTACCCTTAATAAATTCAAGGGGAATTCTCAGGACCCGCGCCAACCACCTGGCTACGGCACTATGTCACCCACCTTTAATCATGATTTTTTTTATTATAAAATATATTTCACACGATAAAAGTACATTTTAAAACATTAATGAATATTTTCGTCCTTAAATTATCTACTTTCGTCCTTGGATACATAGTTTGTGCTACACCAATACAACTTTCGTGCCTGGAAATGAGAATAAGAAATCTACATGTATGTAACAAACTTAATTCCTTGCGACCGTAAATTTAATTGACGCCTGCATCAGTTTGTGTGCACAGTTTTCATTTTTAATTTTTTTTTTCATTAACAACCTAACACCGGAAAAAGAGGGAGGAGGAGAAAGAGGTATCAAATCGAAAAACACAAATACTCGGACTGCCGTTGCGGACACACTCTATCAGATGTATCCGAGAAATCTCGCAGTCACATGAGTATCATACAAACGTGCATTGGCCAAGTTGTGCCAGATGTGGTAGGTCCTTCTTTGGTTCTCGAAGACCTGCAAATAAAATAAGAACAAATTTATTCTTTTGCTGATTGATGACCACCAACATAATAAACGCAAAGCAAACACAATAAACACGACGCGGCAAATACACACACATACACACACACACATCGAACTTTATAGCAAACTTTGTGGACCGGCCACAGGTACGTTTTCTGTATCAGTATATTTGTGGGACCAACTTTGTGGGACCACATTCTAATCAGTGCTTATGGGGCCCGAGAGAGCCTATTAAGCATCTCTTTGGTTTTGCTTAGGGGGCTTTTTTGAATTTTACTTCAAGAATTTTCCTATAAGTTCCTTTCTTGTGACTTCATAAGAAACACAAATTTGGATACAGACATTATTATTGGGTCCGGTCCCTGTAGTAAGGTTGTGTTTTCAAACAGCTAGCATCATTTCACATTGTTATCATTACACGTGGGCTATATACTATCATGTCACAAAAATACTCATCACCAGAAATAAAGAAGATCTCCGGTTAGACCTGCCATGCAACTTAAGTTTATTCTAATATGTGATTGTTTTCTCCTTAACCTAGCTCTTCCTTGGCTGCTAAAAATTCACCCTTTAGTTTTTGTGTGTGAAATTTTTGTTTGTCCATTTCCACGCAGAATTTCTAAGGGTATGACCTCCACAATTCCAAAATGATTAAAAAAACTGAGATAAGAAAACAAAAAATAGCTCCATTAAATTCTGAAGCAAAATCTGGATCCTCATCCCAGAATCATTCTGAATATTTTTTTTACATATAAACAATAGTATTTATATCATTGAAGATCTATCAAGACTCTCACATACTCTATTCATCTGATATTTGACCCCTTACCATTCTTTGCGGAGGTGAAAAATTCAAACGAAGCGCAGTGACTTCTGTAATCATGTTATTGTGAGCAATGTTAAGACCTGAAATACACTATAGTGAGTTTCCATACATGAGTGAAATTGTATTCAAATGGCAGGTTAGTGAGTTAAATGACTGAAGTATCCTCCAAGATAAATCCGTGTGGCACGTGCATTTGATTCTTTTCATTTTCCCGTAGAGCTAGGTTTGACCCTCTCCCGACTTAATTGAATAGGTTCAAAACTCCAGGCGGACGCAACGTATCAACAACGCGAATCGACTATAGGTACTGACATATTAAAGGCCATATAGCTAACTTGTTCTTGCATGGTTAATTATATTATTTTGTACGTGCTTTAATTTAATACTCATAAATACGGATCTCCCTTTAATCTAGACAAAATTGAGCAAGACTTCTCAGTGCTTGTGTTTCGAAATTTGACCCAACATGATTATTGGGTCCATAACAGAGGGGCCTATTAAAAGAACAAACATTGTGGGACAGAGTGTGTGTTGTTTTTTTTACTACCTGAACAACATTATGAAAACAAACGCCTCAAAATTAGACCATGCATTTCCTGAAGAAAACACAAAGATAATGGTGAAAATTCATTTCATTTAAAATAAGTTGTGGACAAGCTGTCGGTCCCGCAATTCATAAGTGGTCCCACAATTCTTGGCTTATTCAAACACTGGACCCGAAAATTAGCTAAAATGGTTCTAATTAGTACCAACACACCCACAACAATGTACAACACGTCAACTATTGTTGTCATACAGCACAATAATAGTGCACTACAAAGTTTCAACTTCGGCCTCCTTACGGGTACAATACAACTATCATTCATCAGATGCTTAATGATAATAATAATTTATTAACAAATTTACAATCTTAATTACAGAAGCATCTTCAATATAAATATACAATGATACAATTTATTAAAGGCCATGGGCCGATATCGCTAATAGTCTCGTCCATAGAACCCCCGAATTTACCGAAAGTGGTAACAATTTGGGTATCTGAAGAAAGTGCTATTTCCCCATTAACACTGTAAAATTTTAGGGCTAAATATGTTGGTTTAATTAGGACCAAAATGGGCACCATTTGGGTCTACCGTATATTTACTGTATACAGTACTATAATGGGAAACAACAAACGTTACAGATGGTTGTTTTTTTTTTTTGGGTGAAGTACACTTCGATACCCGCCCACGAGAAAACTTTATATACTTAAATCGGGTCCTCCCTTAACATCAACAAATACCCCACATTAAAATGATAGATTTTTTGTGAAAACAGTATCGCATGCATCAACCTATGCACAAAGACATGCCCAGTAGAAATCAAAAATATTGTCAACCAGAGCTAGAATATTATGGGGATACACTTGAATCGTCAGCTATAAGGATCTGTACAGGGTGTATAAAAAGCTGTGCATGGACTTCTGCTTGACCCCTGACATGTGATGTTCATTAAAACCTACACTTTTCTGACATATTCGTAATATCATTTTACACTAGATATTCTGAAAAATGAAAACAATCGCTTGAAAATGAAGCAGATTTGAAAAGGTGTGTACTCTTCCCAACTTCTCCCATTACAATGGAGTTTACACTTCACTTACATTTTGTGTAAATGAAGTAGATCCATAACGCAAATTGGTCAATTGATGTTGTTTCTTAAAAGTTTTTTTGTGGGATCTGCGGTTTAATGACATGTTAAAAGGTAAATATAAAAACCCATTTTTCTTTCTTTTCAAAGCAATAATAATATAATTTTGTGAACATTGTACAAAAATTGAAAAAAAATTAAATGGCATCAAAGAGAATCTTCCATGCAAAAACAGCAGGTGTAACAGCTTTGGATGAGAGTTCTTTGTATAAAATATTGCACAAAATCAACTTGATCAGATGAAACTTACTTGATTTAATGAAAGTAAAGCATTTGAAATCAAGAGTTTTCGCATAAACAATATTACACAAAATATCAGATGATCAGTTCTAAATTTATACCGTTGGAGAAATAGTCTTCTTGGAGCTTGGCATAATCATAGTTCTTCACTGAGGTTTCCGTAACATTGATTCTAACTTTGAATTTGAAGAATTGTTGTCAACAAAATATTCCACTTGAGTCCGTACTAAACTCAAAATGAATTGTGTAAGCAATCCGCCACACACCATTTTACGCTCCATAGCATCTCTAGTGCGGGGACACAGCGCCACCATTTCAGTAGCCGCATCGATAATTGGCCGGCTCTTCTAGACATGCGCACGTCCTGGGACTCCCTAAGCAAGCCAAACCCTGTGTAAAGGCTCTGCGATTACTGAACAAGAATGAAAAAAAAAACGGTTTCGCGGTACCTTGGATATCGCGAAATCAACGAATCAGGATGGTCAATCTGATGTTAGAAAATGGGTTCCTGACAAAAAAGACCCCGTAGCTCACTAGTTATTAAGCCTGGCGTTGGCATGACTTGACAGCAATCGAGAATTGAGCTAGATGATAAGAGCTGATAAGGTAAGACAAAAATGCTTGTATGGATCGTTATTTCACGTTTTTCGTCCTTTTCCAACAATAAAACCTACATATAAAATAGGCAGTAACATAGACAATTAGTTAGGCATATTATGGTGCGTAAATCGGACGATAGGCCAAGTATTGCGGCAATTCTCCAGTGTACCGCAATGTACAAAAAATCCGAATCAAACGCTATATGGACACTGTGTGTACGGGGGTTTCCCACGTCAGCCGAGTGTGGTTGATAACTACCCTAGCGAAGTGGAAGAGTGCCAAGGTTTGCCAAGATTCAAAAATGGCCGGCGGTGTGCCAAGACGACACGTAAAGGTGTGTGCAGTGATTCAAGGTATTTGAGATAAATATTAGTTTATTCCACAAGAGGACAATTTGTTGAAGGTCGAGCTAGTCACTGGTGGCGTTAAACAGGCATACATGGATCTGGATCAATTTTAACCTCCAGTTAAAGCGAATTCCCGCATAAACACTAGAGACTCTGGTACCTAGAGCGATGAGTCCGTAAACACCCGGGATGATCCCCTACTCTTTTTGACAAGGTCTGCAAATTTTTTCGTGCTCAGGATTGATTCAACTGAAACACGGGACCAACAGCTTTACATGACTCTCGAACCATGAGGCGCCGGACCAAAGCCTGCATATCCTGCACATTTCTACGCAATCGGTGGGAGCGAGTAGAAATTTAATATCCACTCTAAGCAAGATAATAATGCAATTTATGATCTATGAACAGGGGTGTTCGGCCCTGATCATTTATTGCACATCCGACCGTTTGGATTTTGACAATTTTCCTATATTTGTGGATTTCGGAAACCAAAGACGATTTTTCTTCAATTTTTGGAGTCTTAAATTATCCATATCCAACTTTCTTACATATAAAAATGTCCAATTGTTCTCTTACAATTAATGTCTTCTGAACAGATGACTAGTTTTGTGGCACCTGGAAAAAACAATAGCTTCACGGCCGCCGTCTTGGATTGTCTTAATTTGCTAGTTTTGTGCATTTTGCAATCATGGACGATTTTTTTCTTCAAATTTTCAGCCCACAAGTAATTCTATGACAATTTATCTTTCACTATAAATACGAAGAAATTGATTTCTTCGACTTATGTATAGTATATCTGTTGAATAAATGACCGAGCCGTTTTGTGCACGGAAACCTGTGTATAGGAAAATATTTTATTAGACCAAGAAACACCCGACTCTCGCGGGGCTCGGTCGATGTTATACCCGACTGGACGGTTCAGGCTCTTAGACCGCTCGGCCAATCGCCCTCATAATGTAAAATGTTAAATATAGATTAAAATTATTGAAAAAAGTCTAGTTTCACTATGTGGACTTTTGATGTTTACCATGTATAAGAGGAATTAATACCCTGAAAATTTAATTCATTGCATTTCATTTAGTTAAACCGACGTTTTAAATCCGGCTTTTCCCCGCTAACGAGGGTGGGCCGGATACACCTCCAAACTCCGCAATACCGCTGTGTGAGGGATTATGTACTGCTTATAATTAATTCACTGAATCCGATCATCTGCAATTTTGTGAAGTAAATGTCAAAAAGATTTGTCACCATATTCAGACAAAATGATGGAACTGAAAATCCAGATTAATGAAATGGGTAAAATTGATCAGCCTAGATCCAGCATCGATCTTCACCAAATTTCAGCATTTACATTAGAAACATAAACAGCGTTACAGTTGGGTAAGCAGGTCAGGTAAAATGTGTGTGTCATATGCAAACTTTTTGATACACAAGCTATGCATCCACAGCGACATCGGCGAAGTCGTGATTTGTAATGGATGAACGAAATAAAGCATGGTGATGTAGACTGCTTATGTGAATGTTTTAGTGGAGGGTGGGTGAGAGGAGAGGGGTGGACTGTGTGTGTGTTGTGCGAGCGCGCGCGCGCGTGTGTGGTGGCGCGCGTGCGATGTGGGTAAGGTGTTGTGGAGAGGTGTGGTTGTGTGTGTGGGTGCGTGTGTGTGTGTGTGGGTGTGAGGGTGTGTGTGAGTGCACGGTTAGCTTTTGTAGAATGCAAAAAATGAGATTTTTGCACATTGGGATCTTCTTGTTTACAATTTGGTTACAAAGTATTGAAGGAGAAATATTATTTGTTGGCGAAATATTTTTTTTTTTGTGTTTTTTTTTATAGAAACTCCTTCTCCCGACAATCAAGAGCTATATAGGTCACGCAAATGGTCACAAATGATCTGAAGCAGCTTCATATAGGGTCACCAAGTTTTCGTGGAATCGAACTTGCGGTTTTAATGGGAGAATTAGCGGATCATTGCATATTGCAATGCACTTTTGACTACTGTTGTAATGTTGATGGTTCGCAATTCAAATTGGAAATATCTGAAATTTCTCCTCGTTCCCCACCCATTGGAGAGTAAGTAAAGCTGTTGGACCCGTGTATCAGAGGAGTTATCCAAGCAGTAAAAAGTACCACACTTATCGAAAAAATACAGGGGGGTCATCCAGGGGCTGTTTCCTGCATACATTACTCTAGTGGGTGTTTCGAAACATCAGACCTCGAAACATAAGACCCGGAAGTAATTCACCCGGAGGATGTCTCGAAAACATCAGACCTTGAAAACAAAGACCTCAGACCCGGAAGTGAAATTACCTCCAGGTCTGAATGATTCGAAACATTGAAAAATCAGACCTCAGAACAGGGAGTCACTTAAAAATGGGAGAAATTGATTTTCTGTACTAAGGGCGGCACACGCTTACCCTAAAAACACGGGAGACTGGCCTGACTTAAAGATAAGAAAAAAAACAGATGGAAAAACAAATCCTGCTCTTCTCGCACGGGAGCCGTGACAATGGGAGATTGCCTGGATGTGGCAGTGCTGCTAGCGCTCGCCAAGCATATTATTTTAACTTCAACTCCAGTTCCACAAGCCCCCATTTCAGAAAAAGGTGTTCCAAAAGCCCCTATTTTAAAACTTGTAAGCACACCCGAAATTCTTATAAAACTATTCAAAATTCGTGATTATTATTACTATTTTCAGAAGGAGCGGAATCATGTTCTTGGGTGTGGGAGTTGCACTGCTTTTGTCCTCTTCAAGATCACCAAACATTATTAAGATTGAGTAAAGATAATTTCGGCGACCTTGTTTTGCCCGTGATCTTTGGACTATTCTATAATTTCGTATTTCCGTTTTTCTATATTTTTATTGTTGATTTCAAGATGCTTTTTACTATTCTTCTCTTTTATTTTTTGATGCTCCGTGCGACATGCTTCATTAAGTTTTTTTTCAGTATGTTACCCCTATGTTACCCACGCTTTATCATATATATCATATATACTTCCATGCCAATCAATGATACAATTACCTTTGCAAACAGAGTACACGAAGTAATAAAGTAATAAGAAATCTTATTGTTGACATGGAGGAGTCAACCAAAACGGGCCAAGAATCGCCCTATGTGGTTGACCCTACGAAGAAGTTGCAACCTACATGTGTGTATATACCGAATGAAAATATACAAAAAAATGCGACCATTTGTGTCAACAATTCTCTACTGTTATCATTAGAGAAATGATTTTATTATTAATTTGCATATCAGTGCGGGCCGACTGCCGGATCCGGTAATGTTGCCGCAGCCGGCCTATATTGCAGTTCAGGCAACATAAAAACAAGCATCCCTGCAGAAATTCGAAACCTTAAACGATTTTATTGACGGGACTTTGTATATTTTTTAGGTGGTAAGTCCATTATTTTACCCATGACCCATGTTGTTATGTCGCCAAAATTTTCATCACACCAGGCCAAAAATTTTCACCTCGGGGTAGTGTTAAAATTGGAAATATTCAAATTTTGTCACTTTTTTACTTTTATTGAAATTTTAGGTTAAAATCGTTTTCATATCACAAAATAATTTTTTTTATTCGTCAGTTTAAACATTATTTAACGAAATACTTTGTTTACAATCACTTTCTATACTCTAAAAATCCCATTATTAAATTAATTTACCAACTTTAACTTTACCGCGCTTGCAAGGCATTGTGGGAAACACAACACGCCGGTCGGCAAACAATTGCCGGCTACGGCAACCTTGCCGTATCCGGCAGTCGGTCCGAATGCATAATCACGTAAGATTTCAAATTATACTTAAAAACAGTCAGAGGTCTGGCTGGGTTTGAGATCACTGGTCAAATTATTCCAAAATACTGGTCCCGTCGAACGAACGCCTTAGACGCAAATGCTGTTTTTTTTTTAATCATTAAATTTCTTGTATAATGGTGGGTGAACGGTGTGGCTTTAGCAAAATACTGGTTGATATTACAAGGGAGATGAGATGACCAATTGAAGTTTCTACCACACAACGTCTGTTAAGGGCTTTTTGGCAATTTAAGTAGTTTATCTACATACATTTTGGGTGCGTTACCCCAGAAAAGAATGCTAAGTAAGGTTTCGAGACATCCCCGGGGATGAGGGGAATTAGGGCCAAATAAAACACCGAGGTGACTGGAGACCGTGGGCCTACAATTTTTCGATACATAACATACTATTTTCCCGAGGACATAAACAGATAAGAATATTTTCTGTCATTTGAAACAACTTGCCAAGTCTCGTCGAGATCAGGTGCCACCGCAAACATGCAGTCTCAAGCCTATAGTCAAGATACAAATGCAGGGAAAAAAGTTCCCATAAAAATTGACTATTTCCCCGTGATGGGGGAATAAATAAAAGTGCAGATTTATATAGCGCCTTATCATATCAGTATCCAAGCGCTTTACATTTATTCCGCTGTTACTAGGAATAATCAGATCATTCATTTCATATAGGGGGCTGCTTTACTGGGCGCTCAAACATATCCATACTTAGATTGTTAAAATTCCCCCTAACAGCTCCCCATATTTCGTTGGGAGACCGAGGCAATGAGACTAAGTATCTTGCAGGGACACAACCACGTTGACTTCAGCGGGGCTAGAACTCACGAAGTTAGGATCATGAGTCTGCGCTTATCCGTTGCGCCACACGTGCTCTCCGTGTGGCCATAAAAAAAATAGTAGGCATTTTTAGGGGAACTTTCCTTCTGTGAAATTTTGGTGAACTAGTCTGCAAATATTTTATGTCCAAGTGATATAGTATCAACCAATCAAATGAAGAAATTATTTTGAGTGTTTATAAACTACGCTTTGCAACTTGGTATTGAAATAAACATCAGATCAAAAGGATATTAAAATGTAGAATATCAGCCACTCCATTAACGGACTAACCACTTTTATCAGCTGACCACTCATCTTTAAAATGACAAAATTTTATAAAAATGTTTTGTTTCCCTCCAAAAATGTTAAACGTCTTACCATATGTGACACAGTGCTGCTGTAATGTACCTACAGTGCTGTCTCTATTATTCAAGTCTGTAATTTGAGTTGCTTGATCCAATATCCACCTCCAAAAGCGCAACAATGAGTCAACCAGTCAAGTTGTATCGCCTAAGTCAATCCACTTGACTCCAGGGATATTATCACCAGTTCGCTTGCCCAAAAACCTCGTATTGTTAATTTCGCATATTTGAAGGGCGATTGCCAATCTGATCTGTGATGGTAAGTTGAAGCGGTGAGCAGTGTCAGGAATAGCACCACTTGCCAAACCAAGAGGTCTGGAATTGCAACATCGAGAACACTGCTATACGAGTTACAATAAGAGCATGATGATTATAGTATAACAAAGCGTTGAATCCTTTAGATGCTGATAATTTTTTTCCAACAAGAGTCACTTTTTTATAGATTTGACTGTGAAAATATTATTAAAATTTAGAAAAACACAATGATGGAATAGTGGCGCAGGGTCTAATTACAGCAAAATTACCACTCTGCATATTTGAGCTATCTTTCAAAAAATTTAGCAGCAGGTTCCACATTTGCCCCACTAGTAACTTTACCCTCTACTGGGGCCACACGCAGCAGCGGGTCTCCGGCAGATATTCAAATTTGCAAAAGTTATTTTTCTCTTAATTTTCCCGCTATCAGATATTGGTATCTCGTTCGTCTTGATCAAAACCTTCGGGCTGCCGGTCTATAGAACCAGTTAACATTCCTATGTCACTTCTTTTGATGCCTGCGAATCCATGCCTGCGAATCTTTATGGCCCATAGTAAATAAAACTCTAACAGATACAATTGCCCCAGTGTGTAACAGTCAGGCCAACCGATTTCAAGATACCCCCAGGCCCTAACCTAACATGTTTACAAACATTGCTGTTAAACTGGTCGATACCTGAGGGCTGCTCGTAATTTCGTGTTTTCGGTCATTAATCGCGAGACTTGGCAAAATGCAACACGGTTGGCTTTGGGCCGAAACACCATGATACAAAGATTGCTCATAGCATCAAAACGCACTATATAGGATGAAACTGAAATTCCGGAAATAACCTTTTCTCGGGATATCTAATGCACCTCACATAGAAAATTGGCGTGCTAGAATTATGAAATGCATTGGTTTGACAAATTGTACGTCTTAGCGGGGAAATGATAGCTCAAAATCTGTGTTGGAAGAAAGATATTTTATTTGCAACACGGGTGTGTTATTATTATTATGACTATTATATTTTATATGATATGTTAACTTGTACCATTCAGAAGCATTGGTCAAAATAGCTCGGTGGTGAAAGTAAAATAGAGTCCGCCGGAAGTCATAGTCCAGACTCCATGAACGACAACGGAATAAGCTTGAAAATACTGTTGCGTGAAAAGTCACTGCAATCGAGTGCCTTGTTGTGATAGGAGTACTTCTACACCGGTTTGAGCCAGTGGTTTGGAAAACCTAGGTCTCGTTGCCTCCGGTCGCTCGTCGCTTCTAAAAACAGAATCACTTGTCAATCCAGTTATCTAGTCGAATTTTTCGAATGCGAAAATTAATTAAATTCAGATTCACTCACCTGTGTAGTAGCTGGGTCTTTTGGGATCGAGGTACTCTGGCTTGAAGTTGACTTGGTCGGTATCCTCCATTGTAGTTCTCACTAGAGAGAGAACAAATTCAATTTCAATTATGATCTTGATTACCTTCTTAGGCTACAAAATCCGTTGTCCGAACATAGGTCAGACAAGACGAGAGATACTTGACCATCAGAAAAACACTCCAGCTAGTATGAACCAAAAACCATACTGCAATAAAACACGCGATACGTCTGGCTGGTATTAGATTGTTTGGAGCGAAATCCATCGTCTTCCTATTGGCCTTCTTATAATCCATGTTACATGGTTCTTTTAACTGTAATTAACTTGACCTTGCGCCTATTACATATGAGACACCGTTTTAATTTTCTTCAATGACAAAGGAAATTTAATAAGATTCATTCAATTATCTGTGGGCCGTAGTTGAGTTCCTTTGGGATCGAAGTGCTTTGGTCTGATGTTGAACTGGTTGGTATCCTTTTCGTCCTTCTCACTAGATGAGCCAAATGACATTTAAACAAAGAATTATCCCTTTGTTACGATGCTTACCGTTGGTCATGCGTGAGCGAGTGTCCCTCGGCGACTGGTTTTCCACCAGGAGAACTTATAAGACTTTGGCATTAATGTTCTTCGGACTGCTACAGGTTGGAACACATCCGCACAAATAAACACACAAGGAGACACGCAGCTTGATTTATCAATATATACACACTGCCGTTAATCATTACATGTATATGGTAAGATTTCACCTCCTCCAACTTATGTGTGGGGAGATGACCATAGGCAAAAGCTGAAGGCAGGACTCCAAATAGCAGAACCAGACCCCTAAAATTGGAATTTGAGGCCAGCGTTTAGACTATCCACAGCTGGCCACCTTTGCCAACACGAATCTGTTGGCTAACTTGTGCATCATACAAGCTAACTTTACTTCTGATTGGTCAACTGTGTATCCCACAAGCTAGCCTCCTTCCTGATTGGTTAACTTGTGTATCATACAAATGGGAAGGAGACAGGCCAATACAGCTTGTGATGGTCAAGTTTCAAATATAGCATGGTCATGTGACTTTTGTGGGATTTTCCACATTCTATTAATTTGTAGGAGCTGGCCATTAGCTCAAAATCATGATCTACAAACTAACAACAAACATGATATATATCAGTGTTTAAGTAGTTTGATATCATGACAACCTTAGATTTTATTTTACTTCTGAAAGGCTACAACTCGGTGTCAAACGTCAAACATCTGCTATACCTTTTATCCTCATGCACGAAAATACCCAGCTAGCATAAACCAAAACCAATTCCTCAAGTACAAATGCTTAAAACAACTGGCTGGTGCCAGCATGTGGGACCGTGCCCTTAATAACGACTTTACCGACACGTTTGGTATTTTCTTTATAATAACCAACAAGAAATTAAGAGACACTGCCACATTTGAAAAAAATAGTTGGGCCCTCAAGATTCAAAATTGATATTTTTGGCATGGTGGTAAAGCTTTTATATAAACTTAGGCCTCACTTGAATTGATAAGGACCAAATCAGCGTCCTTGTCATGCTTATGGGTAATCAGAACGATTTTATTTAATAATGTCGCCGGCGACAAAATTCATGCTAGAAGACGGAAATGGTGTTTAACGCAGACACGCACGGCCGTATGCATCGTTCCCAGGCATGCACACTGTTTGCATGGTCGGTGACGTGACCTTGTGGTTGTAATAGCAATAAGTATAGTCTATGATATTCATGTATTACACATTTGTTGATTAAAGTTATGGAAAACTTAAAACTTAGCCTACAAATATCCTGGATGTCTTTAACCTCTTACTTAACGTCCCTCTCTGTTTTTAAGTATGTTACTTTATGTGTAAAATGTAATCTCTATTCTTCATTGGACCAAGACTATCATTTGAGAGCAATGAAGAAATGTTCATATTTTGTGAAATGTGAGTGCGCTTTAAGTAAGATTCACTCCCCTGTGCGTAGTCGAGTCCTTGGGGATCGATGTATTCGGCCTGAAGTGACCTGGGAACGTTGATCGTTGTTCGCACTCGAGATCAAAACGATATTTAAAAAATAAAGACATACCCATCTTGGATTTTTATTTACTTCTGGAGAGATGGAGTAGCCGGGGGGTGGTACAATTTAGCAATATTACAATAGCAATGGTCTGTGAGCTGATGACAGCATGCTTTTCAAGTTTGGTAAATGCTGGGTAATGTCAGCAGCCGTGTTCCAGAAATTGCCACAAACTGCCACCTCCCCCTGGAACATTGTCCTTTTACTGTTTTTACAGAATGTAAACATCCAAATGTTTTTAAACTCGTGGGAAGGGATTTCAGTTAGGGTACTTTTCTTTGTCAATTTTGTTTTATTGGCCAGTTGTCCAGTTAACATCCCACATTTGAAACCCGACCTCAGTTCGGAACAAAACCACATAGTTGTTGACGAATTCGGGAATTTGATTGATGTACTGCTTAAACGGCGACTTGGCCTCAGAAAGCTAAAATTTAGCCAATTTTCACCTTTCAAGCTGCAAATTTCTCAATTCAGTTATCAAGACCCTACTGTCGGAGACCAAATCAGTTCACAAGCCCCCAAGCTCAGAAATCGGGGCCGCACACCCGCTACATGAAAAAAAATACCCGGAATAGGAATCATTCTTTGAGAAGTGTGGTTAAAGTCCCAGGAAATGCCAAATAGAAGTAACGTGGTTTGTGTCAGCCTACAAGAAGAGGTCAGAAAGCATTCAATATTGGGTTGGTGAGGACATAATTGTGGTACCATTTATTTTTCAGAGAGTAATAGAAAACTTCAGGTGAGTGGTGGAAATCTATCATGAACTGAACTGAAAATCAATAGTTTCACGAATGAGTCACTGGTAGTGGATCTTTTTATTGATCCTGTTATTGGTATGGAGTGTCCCATAAAGATATGGAGTATGTTTATCATCGGGGACCTTTACCCAACAAAAAATAGGGTTATTGGGTAAATTCATGTTAATATTGAATTTGCCTGAAAAATGGAGACTCTAAGAAGGTGTTGGTGCTTATTCTAATGCGAGTTTTCAGCAGGTTGTCCATGGCCCTTACACATGACAGGGCACAATTTAGAGTGATTTGTTGCTCGCTGCGATGGATAATCTTATTCGGATGCCCAGATGACCCTCCCCATTCTTCGGATCTAAAAAACCCCCTCCAATGAAGACTTACTTCAACATTTCGTGAATTCCAAAAAAAAATGACCGCTGGAACATTTGAAGGAAACTCCTTCATGGGCGTGCGTTTCCTCGATTTTCCGCAGAGTGGTGATCCCAATTTCTTACTAACAAGACCAGTATGAAAAATCACTTCGTATAATGTTGCCCAATTATTATATAGTAGATCAACCATCGGGCAACAGTGGAAAAGTGTTTTTTTGGACGCGCATCTTGCAGTACTTCCATTTTCCCTATTCACTGTGCACACAGTGCATTCAATAGGGCTATGACCTGCCGTGCGTACTCTGTGCTTAAAGCATAGGACATGAGAAAAACTCACGTCGTTGCGAGAAAAGTGCTCAAGTATCATAAATAACATATGGTGGAATTTTATTATGATAGAAACATTCAGAAAAATCCGAAAATTGGTTAGTTATAAAGAGTGGTATTTTGGTAAGGGGAGAATGCTAAAACTCTATGGCAAAAATCCCAGTGGTTCCTAGGCAGATCAAGAGGGCGCCATGGCCAAACGGTTAGACCTATACTCTCGTAGAAGTGACAATCAGATAATTTTATTTTCTATAAGGTGGTGTAATTGGTTTGACATACTGGTGCTTAAAAAGTTCCGAAACGCCATTTCTAACAAGGCTTTAGACTGTGTAAAAACAGGGCTACTCGCCAATGTTCATGCACACAGTGTGGGGAATCGATCACAATAGCATATCATGATCAGTGATTGGATGGTGCCCGTGTGAAGGGGAATCATATACATCAGGTCAAAATTATGAATGGATTCATGTCAACAATGATTTGGTGGGGTGGGCAAAAGGTGCGAGGTCCGTTTACAGTGGACACTACTGCACTATGGTCGTAGTTGGGAGAGGGAGGCAGATATGTGGCCCGAGTCACCTGTTTCATGAAGTGAAACGAATAATCTGGTCTTCATGTTGACATCATTTTGGTGCAAAGACTTTTATGTTCCTTCGTATCCAAATCATGGGCGCCCGAAGTCAGTAACATTCACTCACTGTTAAGTGAATACCAATGAAGCAACTAGGCCTACGATTAGTCAGAAGTTGAGGAGTTAATGGTATATAGCTAAAAGCGCTTCGTGACTGAATGCTTTCATTAAGCCGGGGCATTGATTTTCTCCGCTATCGGACTCTATGTTTCAATAGATATAGCGTGGAATCTTAATTTCCACCCACTGCCACATGCCCCTCCAGTCAATGTCATACTTCAGAAAAAGTTACTAGAGGTGACATGATGGGTTGAATATAATATAAGGGAGCGTGTAGTCCAAACACAAACTCCCTTGGTACAATAACACATCTTTCAGCCAGACGCCTCGTCATCAAATTGAACGAAATGAGAAAAGATATTCGAATACCCATTTGATCTAATATCCATGGTCTAACATGCCATGGTCTAAATTCCATTTGGTCTAATATCACTTGGTATAATATTAAGCTAGTCCATATTGATTTGGTCTATAACCCATTGGTCTAATCCCATTTGGTCTAATATGAATTTGGTATCCTGTCCTCTGGTCTAATAGCCATTTGGTCTAATATTTAAATCAAGGTTTAAAATCAACTAATTTGGGTCAACATCAAATGGATATAGACCAAATGGGTATAGTAGACAAAGGGGTTAGACCCAAATGGGTATTAGTAGATGGATCTAAGACCAATGGTGTTTGTAGTTATTCGACCAAATGGCGTAGACAAAATGGGCATTAGCCTAGATGGGCATTAGACCAACAGGATATTAGAATTCTGGTTGTAGATAAATTGGGATGTTGAACTAAATGGTTATTAGACCTAAAGTGGTATTAGACAATATGGGTTTAAACGAATTGAAAGTACAAGGAATGGCTATAGACCAAATGGAATTAACCCTAAAAGTCGAGTCATATGACTTACTTACGGCCGCAAATGACCTTGCCTTAAACCTAATACACACATGACAGATAACGTTTGTATTTTTATTTCTAATACACCAAGATAGAAAAATAAGATTTATCACTCTGTGCCGTAGTTGAGTCCTTGGGTCGAGGTGCTCGGCTGACAGTTGACTGAGTTGTATCCTTTCGGGTTCTCATAGAAGAGCCGAAATGATATTCAAATAAAGAAAAAATTTATATTAGATCTTATTTTACTTTTGGAAAGGCTACAATTCGTGGTCAAAAATTTGTGTTAAAGATTAATCCCAGTATGAAAATGAAGTGATATTGATTATAATAAAACCAGCAAGCCATAAACCAACTACTGGCTGGTATGAGCAAAATCAATCGTGTCTTATTAGCCTCTTAAGGGTGCACCGTACCAATAATTGTCCATTGAAGTACGTAAAATTGCTAAAAGGAAGCGCTCTTTTCAACCAGACCGTAAAACATTTGGAATATTTCAATGCAAAAATCACATGATCAGACATGAAAACGTGCACATAAGCTTCATTGTAGTACACTTCGATTAACTTTTACGGTAGGAGCAAGCAACACGCTGTTTCTGCTTTCAGGGACGCCTCTAAACCGTTTTCGACAAGGGTATTCTTTCCGGTGCCTATTTTACAACCGAATCGAAAGTCACTATTTTTCTACTATAAAGAGGACAGTACTTGCTATGCGCTTCATTTTGATATAACATGCAACCCTTCGGGAAAATGAATTCCCACAGGACACCAAGATATCACAAATAGGCCTTGTGTTTTACCCGTTGGCAGGAGATATAGTCCTCTGAGCTACACAGTCCTACGCAACATTAGTTTAAACGATTAATTCCGTTGTCGTCTATGGAGCCCCGGACTATGAATCCTGTCGGACCACATCTCCTTTTACACTGGAAACTAAAACCCATTACACCCAAAACCATGGAGTGATTGTACCCCTTAAAGGTGCAACGAGAGATTTCTCATATCAGGTGTCCCTAAAAAAATCTAAAGTACTGATTTTTTGCCCTGATGTAGAGATTTCCATCAAAATTCCCCTATGAGAAAGGATTAAGCTGAGAAATGTTTCTTTGGTAAAAAAAAATTGTGAAATTTCGAAATTTTGTATAAGACAATTACGAAATTTTTTTGTTTTTCCAGCCCTGAAATATATGCAAATCAAAAAGCACCTTTTTCTCTGTTTTAAGACATTTCTTAGCCAAATCAAGTTAAGAAAAAGTCTATTGGCGTCATTTATCTATGAAATTACTATTATGACACAATATTTAGGGCATCAAAATTCGCTCGTTGCACTTTTCAATTCATGTCATGGACTGTAAACGGCCGAAAATGAGCTTTCACCGTAACCAATACACACATTACAGACTGCTTTTTGTATTTTCTTTCTACGAGAAATAAGATCATCACACTGGGCCGCAGTTGGGTCCGGTGTAAACTGAGGTGGTTCTTATAGTGGTTGTCACTAGAAAAAAATGGACGGAGATTTATTTCGTCCAAACTGCAATCTGTAGTTAAAACATTATTGAACATCTTGGATGGGATTCGAAAGGGAGACTAACTGTAGTCTGGGTTTAACCAGGGTTAGTCCTTACAAGAGGGACCTGTTCCCTTTCAACATACTATGAAAGGTTAAAATAACGGATGAGAAAAACTGCCTCATGGTGATGGAACCAGAATGACCATCCATAAGGAATTTTATCGCCCTTACGGCACCCTTCAGAGTCTGTTTAAAGGAAAAAAGGTCCACTCTGTAGGAATAACTCTGGTTTCACACCCAGGACTAAAGGTAGTCTCCCTTCAGAATTACCGCCATAATGTATAAATGCATTTTATCCTTATGTTCCTTATTTATAAAAGTGGTGTGAAATGTGATCAGGTAGCATAACAAAAACAAGAGATGACAATAAGCTCATTTACCAAAGACACAGTTCAGTGGATTGTACTTGTACGTACATGACGAAATGAACTTAAATTGTGTGATCTGGATCTCATATATCACTAGTGGGAGGCCCGTGCTTCGCGCGGGCTCCCGCTAGCAGAGTAAACGGGAGTGATCAATGAAATGGAAGCAATTACTGACAAGAAGCGATCACTGATACTGCGGCAAACACCACCCAAATCCACGCAATAAATTACCCGAGTCACAACATTTTAACACTTTTAATCAACAAGTTTCCTGTAGTTCCGTCATATCTTGTAGTCATGGCGTTACCCATTTTCGATAAGGAAACGCCAACTTTAATCCGTATGCAGTAACATTTTAATTCTTCTTCTCAAAACTTCTCCCGTGTCATAACCAGTAAGATTCGTCACACCAACCAAAGCGAAATACCATGACTTAATTGTTATTGGATCATTTTAACCCTGGTTAAAATCGAAGCTCCGTAGCTCTCATTTCTAAACAATAAAAAACGTTATTATTAATCCACAATCTTTCAGTGTTTAACATTTTATCTCAAAAGTAACTCCCATCTGCTAACCCTTATAGTTCCTGTTATAGCCACAATTTTCTCACAACTCTTCAACACCCTATATAAAGTCCATCAATCAGTTTATGACCCTCTCTGCCTTCCTCCTTCCAGTTTTTTTTTTCTCTGTATCCCTCACATTTCCCCCTCTACAAATACGTTTACATCTCTTCGTCTCCCTCAAACATCTCTCCCTCTCACTTAATTCTTCTCTCTTTCGTATGACCATCTCTCCCCCCCCCCTCTCTCTCTCTCTCCCACTCTTTCCATAGGCCTCAACAGTTCCCCCTCTACAAAGTACCTTTTCTCTCTCATCGTCACCCAAAAAAACCTTACAAATTACATTTTTACCTTTGCACGTCTCTCGCTTTTCCTTTCTTTTATTCCCTTTTCTGTTTTTTGCCCGGTATGATTTGTTTACATTACTTCTATTCAGTTTTTTTCTTTCACCATCTGGCTGCTCCTCCTCTCCTTCCAAAAATACTATGTCCATTATTGTTTCTCTTGTTTTTCTCCATCTTCTTCTCTTCTGTATGACCATCTCTCCCCTCTCCTTCCTTTCCCTCACATTTTCCCCTCTAAACTGAAGTTTTCTATCATATTCCCGCTTCTTCTGTGACCACCTCCCTTTCTCATTTTCCCCCTATCTGTATATCTGTTAGAATGTATATCTATCTCTCTGTCAATATTACACCTCATACAAATTAGGCCTTCGTTTTGTCTCATTCGGTCTCTCTCAACCATCTTCCCTTTCTAACTCTCTTTATTTTTCTCTCCCTCCTCTATCTTGCAATATCTCCCCTCTCTAGGACTACTTATCTTCTCTCTCTAATCTGTCTCACAATCCCCCTCTCTCTCCCCTCTCTCTTTATCTCTCTATTCTCTCTCTCACTCTTTCCCACCGGCCTCGCTCTAAACCGTTCTCTTCCAGTGGCGTACCCGCGAGGATGCCGTAGTACGTAGGCGTACAGACGATCACGCGAGTCATATGCCCGCGCGGACATGCACGACGAGGCGTTCCACGCGCAGTCATGTGCGATGTTGCGATACCATGGAGTCCACATTGCTAAACATGCGGTCGTTGGCAAATCGGCAGGTTTAAGTAAATTACGCACGGCGCGCTTGTGAAAGCAAGGTCATATTGGGCGACGACTGCCGGGTGCTTACGATGGAAAAAGAAGGAAACGCAATAAAATCCAAAACCGTTGGCGCTACCCAAGCAAAGTTGCGTTTTAATAATATAGATACCAAAAAACAGGGGTGTTTTATAATACATCGATTGAATGAAAGCTACTGAACTGTGGCGAGGAAAATCGATAATATTTTACTATCTCTAATGAAAAGGCACCACGAAAAGCATGTAATGTGGAGGTCATCTATTGATTTCTGATTAGACTCTGAAATCGTATACCCTTGACTTCTTTAAGTTTAAGTTTAACCCAATTTCTCAACTATGCAAGTTACTTGGGCTCAATTGGGGTATAGAAGTCCCATGAGGTAAAAATTGCCATTCATTCCGTCACGCGTTACTGCACAAACGTTTGACGGATCAATTGTAATACCTCTTTGCATCAATGGGAATTGTATATGACGTCTTAATGAATTATTCTTTCTCACAAGCAAACATGTGTTTTGGTTTCTTCACCTCATTGGGGCAGCTTAATAATTAGCGCCACGAATTCTCCATACAATGGATTGGATTACACAAAGTATTGTATATTATAGTAGGATTTTTAGTACTGTCAGTTCATTGAAAGGTGTGGCTCTCTTCCCCTCCACCCTGCGGGTGTCGACGTTCCATTCGTTTGAGAGGTTTATGCTGTAGCACATAAATACAATGAAATTCGATGTCACGATTACCAGATCAGATTATTGGCCGTAATTAAAAGAGTCTTTTCTCACGAAGAAATATACAAGGCAAATGTACTGAATAAATTCCAAACACCAAACTTGAAAACAAACTCTGAAGCATTTAACATAAGAAAAATGACATGAATAAGTAATTATTACTCACTAAAGATCTTTTACGTTACTAAGGGGGGAATATTAGAATATTACAATTATTCGTCGTGTTCTAGAAATATTATGACAGCTTGTTCAATACCTCTATGGTCATGCATTTCATCTAAGTACTGTAGAGTTTTGGTCAGTCATGAAACAAACTACAATAATTATGTGGCCTAATCCTCTCTTTCACCCAGCCAGGCCTGCACCCAGCCTTGATATATGACACTTTATCTGCTCTTTGATTGCTCCAAACAAAGAATCGATAGCGTGTCTCAGACTTTAGGACAATCTATTTAATTGAATGGAATGATGCATACTATTCACGATCGAAAAAAAACATCTACATCTTCTTCTCTTGAACAAAAAACATCTTATTCTGTTGAACAAAGTGGAACATTTCAGCTTTTATTTTGATATCAACATCTGCCCCTCCAAATGGATTCGTACCATCGACGAGATGGTTCACTGCAGGAATAAAAAATCAGACTATAGATGAATGAAGAAAACCGATGTGACATTCCATGGTCTAAACGAACACCAATAGCATTCCAGAGACACCTGTTAAGTTGTATCTCGCGAGTGCCCGTTTTAGGGGACATTGTCATCTCATCCGCGCAACTCAAATTTTACAATGAAGACCTCACAAATTGACTTTGATTCGTAGTCTGTAATGTCGCCTTATCACATTTCAAATGGGGAAACACATTTAATGTAATGACAGGAATCTTAAAAGAGACTAAGATATTTCCAGAGAAGAGCCGGTCCATTTTTTTTTCAATCCGGGTTTTTGCCCATATTTTGGAATTGCTTACTAAGGTATTTAGAATGCGCCGTCTTATGTAATAAGTAACGGTTTAGTAATTTTCTGGCGTGATCGACAGAAATTCAAAGCTAGTTTTCTGTTACGCTTGG
>JAMKCH010011762.1:0-27087 GCA_023653785.1 Ophioderma brevispina | reverse complement strand
CTATGTAAATTTTCTATTTCACCCCTTACTTGTATCATTATTGTAAATATTAGTATATTTTACTTTAAGGTATGACAGGGGCCAGTCATAACCATAAAGGCCCTATCGGGTTGCATACTGTCTAGCATATCATATCATTATACCTCAACCAGTTTTTCTTAATACAGTCTACAATTTGATATGTTATGTATATTATATATTATACTGTCTATTACATTTCTGTCACCGATATGTTAGGATGAATAAAATTGAATTGAATTGAAAATTGTTGCGTTATGACAAATTACTCAACCTTAAATCTTTTCAACTGCGTGACATTATAACAATAGCCCTGCACTCCCAGATGAAGGGAATCTGAAGTTCGTGATCTGAAAAATGAAAATAATGGTTCGTTGATAAAGAAAAATAAAAAGGTTAGAGTAATAAAAGCTCGGAATAATGAACCTTCAGGATAACGAATATCGAATTTAAAGAAGCTTGAAAATAGCGACACTTGGATAAACGAAACCCTGGGATAAAGCATAGACCCCTTTAAAGGTGCGTGTTCCGATCGTCTTTGGGACATCCTGAGTGATCGGAAGTAGTTCGATTTTGATATCAGGCCGTAATTTTCTCATGTCGTTCTTAAAGAAGTGTGACCAGATTAAACATGATGTTTGAATTCAAATATTATTATTGATTGTTCAATGAGCTGCATTATATCTCCGATTCAAATTGAAGCCTTTGATGACTGATTCTCAGTCATCTTGAAGCTTTTGCTTCAAGATGACTGGGTCTAAGCCTCGTAACCGTCAACAGCCACAATTCGCAATAAGAGCGTGTGATTATAGTGCACACGGTGACAACGTTCCTCAGACTAGAAACAATGTACAAACATTCGTTTTTGTTCTCCAACGCGGAACATGCAATAGTTGCATATGACTTGCAGAGGAGGGGCCTACTTCATTGGCGTTGTCAACCGTCCCAATAGGTTTCCGCAACTTTCAAACTTTCACCGTGCTCACTACCCAGAACAACAGCTTCCCAAACCGCTGAACACAGAGCAAAGAATGTTTTGCACAGAGAGGGGAGTGGCCCAACGTGAATTTGACTACGCTTTCTAATTTTGCTCTAAATTTGATCGGGGAAAATTATGTATGAGGTATAAGAAAACTACCCATGACATTTTCTTCAAAGTATTTTATCTTAAAAAGTAATTAATAATAACTATTACAAGGGACGCTGTTACAAGGAAACCAAATGAGCATGCTTGTATTTTCACATGTCAGCACCCGCAGCACTGAGTCTTTCTCACCATGGAGTTTCTTGATTTCGCATAGGGTGGGATTGTGATAAGTGACTCCGAAGATATGCATTATCATGAAAAATTTACCCAAATTGCCTTTTCACTGTAAAACAATACAAAAGAGCATGTTTTTAGATATGTGGAGAGAATTTGGAAAAGCACCCGTTTGATATACGAAATCAGTTTTCTTTGATATAAAAGTTTTTGTACTTTTATTAACCTAGCTATATCTACCATGCTAGAAAAAATAGATGGGAAGGAGTTTTTAAATTTTCCTCTATATTCAACCCCGTAAGGTTCTTCAGTGAACTATAACGTTTTTAACTTTATTTATAACACCTATCACCTTTTATGGGGTTCTCAGATTTTTAGGGTGGCATTTTCGAGGGTTCCATATAGACGACAGCAAACTCTAAGGGCATTACTTTCTTAGAGTGTAAGAGTCTAACAATGTTACCCTTTATGGTTTCACATTCCCACATATTCCCACAATAATAATAATTCCCTTTAATAATAATAATAACAATCAGTTTTTATATAGCGCTTAATCCCGTAAACAGGCCGTCAAGAAATCGTCACAATCATTTCGCTTCATCTTGGTGGCTGCTCAAAGACATGCCTTACAAGCGTACAAACCTATCAGCACTTGGATTGTAATATTCCCCATAACAGCTCCCCAGAATTTCGCTTGGGTCGACGATGCGATTGAAATTAAGTATCTTGCCCAGGGACCAAACACGTTTACCACAGTGGGGCTTGGTCTAATGAGCATGAGTCCTGCACTTTTCCACTATTGACCACACGTGCTCTCAAATCTACGTTTCACAAATTTGGTGCCAAGGATAACATGGGTGTCTTCCTTCTATTAGATTCGAAATAAGTACAAATCATTCGCAAAATGATGTCACGTTGTCACTGAAGTCAAAGCAAGTACGAAAATACTGGATATATTGGATGGATATTTTGAGATTTCGATGGCTGGCAGACATAAGTACGACATTAAAACTCTCTGTGTATATGAAACTAGTGATCTGCCATGATTAGAGTAAAAAATCACATGAAGGTCTGATGTTCTGAACTTTTTGTGCAAAATTGATTTTGTACCTATTCTATACTGTGTCTCTAAGGAAAGTGGCAGTTTCTGCCTTGTAGATACTATGAATGTTGGTACTAATTTTGTTATCAATGGAAAGAGGAGGACCGTAGCTATCTATTGTACCAAAATTATCTGGGCAAGTTGATGCTATCTATTGTACCAAAATTATCTGGACAAGTTGCTGCTTCGTCTCCCAACAGAATAATCGCATTAGACACTTCAATATTTTTGATTATCATTCCTAAAATTTTCCAATAAAGCTCGGAAATAGTCTTACCACTATGTGCGTTTTGCTAATTTTCATAGTTTAAAAAACCAGATTTATCATCCTAATAGGGTTGTTCTATTTGTGTGGGGTGAGAGTAGTTCAATAAAGCTTTAAATGATATGACATAATTTAGGTTTTATGATTGGTATCGACCCTGTGTCGAATAATGCTCACTGCCAAGTCCATCTAATCATCATACAACATATCTGTCGTTATTGAACTTGATACCTTATTCACTGGCATTGCAAAATGGGTATCAGAATTTGGAGCCAATTCAAACATGTCTAATTCATAATGTCTGATGATTAATGATCTTGTTGACGTAAACAGAGCACGCATTATGTCTATATATGGTGTGAATATGGTGCGATTTTAATGAATGTATTTCAAAGTCGGTATTAGTAGATTTAATAGTTCATTGCCTTTTCGCATTCAATAGAGAGCATTCTAGACAGTGACCTGTTTTTCAGATTGTACTTTTTTATATTTTTGCGAACTTTGTGAAAAGATGTCAAGGTTACCTTTTTTAAACAAGAACGATATAACAAAACATAAAATCTTAACAGTCGTGAGAATATAACATTGTATTACATGGCTGACTACGCGAATTACAGCGGCTTAACATAAACATGAAAAATCAACATAAAATAGATTATTGATAGCCAAATTAACCAAATTTTAAATAAGAATGTTTTAGGAGCCGCTTAAAGACAGTGGTGGAGGGGCCTCTTTGATGTTAACAAGAGGCTTTTTCCAGAGCCTGGGACCAATGTCATTGAATGATCTTATCTGTCACCAGAAAATGGAGCCTTGAATGTTAAAACTTTTACAAATATGGCTGAACGCTGGCTGGTGACGGGGCGTAATTATCAATATGTGTTGCCTTTCAATGCGTGTAAGTCTTGAATACAAAGAAATTACAAAGAAATTGACTCGGTAGTGTTTATTTCCAAGATAACATTACCAAAAATGTCCACATTTTTGTTCCCCTAAAAATATGAAAGTAAAAAATTGTACTTAGTTTTAAAATAGCTCTACATAAGTTTTTGATGTAATTTTGAGTATGTTGTTGAGAAAAAGTATTAATATGGGTTGCTCTGACAGACATTTGCACAAGAAATACAATATTTTGTTGTATACACTGTGAATTTTTTTTGATCCATCCAAAATGGCCCTGCTGCTCAGTTGGCACTTGTCTTGCGCTGCGCTAGTTTTTCACTTATTTTAAATAACCGCTTGGCATAGTATGAAATATAATAAGTCTTTCAATATTGTCTTGTTGAATGTGATTCACACGCAACTTACACTATGAGCTTTGGCATACTCATCTACCAAGGACACGGTTCAGTTGACAGTTAAGCTGTACACTATTATGAATTGACCTTGTGTGTTCTAGGTATCATATATCATACCCAAAAACCAGGGGGTGTATTTTGTAAATACACTGGTGAATGGATGTTAGTGAACTGTGTCCTGGAGAATGAGGGTCTTTTGGTTTATAGTGTTACTGGTAACGTGTTCACCAGACCTTAACAAGCCAACATTTTATGTTTCTTGAATGTTCGAATTTCTATCATGTATTTAATGCGTTTAGATATTTGAGAAATTTATAAGTGTTATATACCCGCGTTGATTTTAAAGTTTCAGCGATATAGTGAGAAATTCAGCAGTTGGAGATAGTGTATACAATAAATAGTGTATTTCTTGTGCAAATGTCTGTCAGAGCAACCCATATTAACAATTATTTCTCCACAACATACTCAAAATTACACACCAAACCTTACATAGAGCTGAGTGAAGTGCCATTTTTCTACTTTCATATTTTTGAGGGGAACAAAAACGTGGAAATTTTTGGTAATGTTATCTTACAAGTCATCACTACCGAGTTAATTTCTTTGTAATTCTAATGTGTATTCAAGACTTACACGCATTAAAAGGCAACACAAGAAAGTAGATATCATAAATTAAATTGAATGACAAGTTTCATTGGAATGAATCACGCGTATTCTGACCTTAAACATATCTAAACATATTCTCAATAGTCTAGTCTTTTGTAGAGGTGTTTTCTTGACGTGCTTTGTTTATCGCGTTACATACTGTTTTGGTATTTAACCGTCTTGGTATATTGTACCTTTGTGTTCAACGAATTCAAGAGAGAGTTCACAGGGATGACTGCCAGGCCCCCAAACTCCATAAAAGGGGCAAAAGGTGCACTTTTTCCTGACCTTTTGATATAAAATTCCAAACTCTAGAGCATATTTGACAGGAAAGTTGAATTTTTTGGTGACGAGATTTTCAAAAGTCCAAAAAGAGACCACTTCAGAGGGGTTAGGTCCACTTTTACAAAAAAGTCCCGCAAACCCTTAAATAAATCCTGCGTATGGACATACTACGCTTATTCCTTCAACACAATGACACATACCATTGCAAAACAGGTACATATCCAATCAGCTTGTAACAGACAGCTAGGATTTCAAACAGTCTGATTTTGTTATAAACCATGTTAAGACAGTAAGTAGACAAATCAATGCGCGCGATTGTTGGGATGTCGCTGCGTCTATGTACAAGCATCATTATTCAGCGTGCAAAAACCTTACATGGTCTTACCAGGGGGTTACCAGCCTCGGTGAACTTTCTTCCGATGCGCTAAAATACCAAACGCTTTCGTGAAAAGCTTCATCCAGGTAATCATTTTCTCATCATTTCCGGCCATTTTAGCGAACAAAAATGTGAAGGTGGCACCGGGGTTAGGGTATGCCGTCAAAAGTCGAAGGGTAGGTGGTACGGTTGCCACCCAAGAAAATTTAGGGTTATTTTTTAAAAACATTATGCACAATATCCATCATTTAGAGTGACAGCCTGCATGAAAATCCGAAATTCCTACTTTTTAGTGCAAAATGTTCTGTTGAAAAAAATTTTGATGACGCCATACTATGTTATGTTGGTAGTTATTTTCCATGGGTATCAATGGGTAACCAACCCCTTGGTAAATCGTATTATATACCAAAAATGCTTGGAAAGACGAGGGTTAATTTGCTAAATTTCTCAAGCGACAAGTAATACGCAATTTGTTCCGATCGCCTTATGGCCCACATTACCTATGCAGAAGTAGTTTTATTTGATATCAGATTTCTTCTTATCATATCCAAACATAGTGGTTCTCAAATATGATCCAGCCAGAGGTATGTACAATGTCTGGCTGCTTCACTGAATTCTGCAAGGGCCTTGTCTATGCATAGTTGCTCCAGCATTAGGCAGACCAAGAGATGTTCCATTGTCTGTGGTGCAGTTCCGCAATCACAGGTAGTGTCCTGAACTGCTTCCAGGACACTACCTCAGGACACAGGACACAGCCCCACTTTTGCGAGGAAACCTTAGATCGGCAGGTTCTGGTTCTTAATCTGTTGAGACATCGCCATTCAGCCCATGAGGAATCAGCTCCAGGTGGGACATGCTCACCAGGTTCAATACCAATCGATGTTACTTGGTTGATAGCAAGTCTTTCTTTCCACAAGGCGACTCTCTTAAACTCCTTAGAGACTGTTTCAAGGGGTTGTACTTTGCTTTGCCACTTACAGCGATTTCTTCAAAATGTAAACAAATCGTGTCCCCTATTTTTCATCAAAGTCTATTTTTATAATACTGTTGTATTAGAAATTGTTCTGGTAAAGACCCCTGCAAGTGGCTAAGCGTAACATGCCGTATTTGTCAAGAAATCAAGAATTTTATGCTTTGTTTATTGATAAAAGTCGGGATCCGACTTTTAAGGCCCAGAAACAGTCGTAAATGGCACCTTCAAGGCCACTTTAGAATGCTTAAGTGCCTGTTTCTCACAAGAAAAAAAGTAATATAAGGTGTTGATATGACCCAACACTATATAATTTATAGACAAAATGGACATTTTGAATTTGGAAAAAATGACTTATTGTAGCTTTCGGAAACTCTGTCTAAATTTAGGGCGGTTAGCAAATGGTCTCTGTCCAGACATTGGATGCTTCACATTAGATACTTGGCAGCTACGCGCTCTTGCATGCTCGTTACCCTACGACGGATGTGTGGTGGAGCAATTCTTGTTAGGATGTATGAGTTGCCCGTTTAATGGTGTTGGGCGAAGACATCCTGTGATAAACCAGCAGGAGGCATTAAATGCTGGATCAAGCTTCTTGGCATGGGTTGATCTTTCCCATACAGGGCAAGTATACTCTGCACATGAGTAGCACAGGGCAAGTGCCGTCGATCTTAGGGTTTGTGGGCGAGCACTCTATCTTGTGCCACTGAGTTGTTATTGCGTGAACTTACTTTACTCTTCGTCTTCTTGTTGTCGGGGTTAAAGAGAAAGTGCGGTCCAAGGTAACTCCTAGGTAGACAGGATTATAACAGTGCTACAGGGGTGTTCCAGACCAGGTTACTTTAAGCTGACGTTTGGCTTCATGGTTGCATAGATGGAAAACACACACCTGCGTCTTCATGGTCTTGGATGAAATTGAACGTAGGTGGTTTTCCTCATAATAAGGAGTGAGTTCACCCAAAGGTTTGGAAGAGTCTCTCTTCAACAACTGTGAATTCTACATCTTGTTCACTAATTCCAAGATCGCCTGCATAGATAAAAAAGTTCCTGCACTACTAGGTTGGTCGTTGGTGGTATAGATGTTGAACAGGAGAGGTGCGAGCATGCTCCCTTTGGGTAGTCTATATTTTAGCCTACGCTATCGGCTCATCTTAGCTCAAAGATCAAAGAACATCTTGTTTGCAAGCAATCTTTGGATGAACTCAGTCAAGCGGATGTCCTTGGTGAGTTCCAGAATCTTATGGAGTAAGCACCTGTGATTAACAGTGTCATACGTTGCTGATAGGTCAACGAACATGACTCCGGGTTACCAAACCCTTCTCGAAACTATCCTCATCCTCGATGTGTTGTGTTAGGTTGAGTACTTGACTTTTTTTGTTGATTTTCCTTTCCTGGCCGGAACCTGCTTGTTCTGTATGAGGTGGTTCGTCCTAATCACCGTGAATGCAAGTAATGAAAATGTGTTTTTGCGGTGTCACCAGGGATCCATTTTGGGGCCATTACTCTTAAATTTACATGAACGACATTTGTTATATTTCAAATATCTTAAAATTTATTTCATTTGCAGATGACACAACTGAATTGTTATTCTGGAAGATATGTTAATGCCCTTTATCAAACAATGAACAATGAATTAAAAGAAGTGTGCCACTGTTTAACTGGCAATAAAATTATCTTATTTGTAATTATTATTATTTGTAAGGCGGTGGTTCAAAATATAGGCGTTCCTAAAACAAAGGTGAAACATTTTCTTCTTACCACACGCTCTGCGTTTATCCAATTGTATTGTTCATTAATTTGCGTTTCTATTACTTACGGGTTTTTGTAATGGGGAAATTCTAGGTGAGAAATATCTTTCTAAACTATTCAAACTTCCAAAAAGGGCATTAAGAATAATGTCTAATAGCTCTTATCTATGTAACACCAAACCTTTGTTTGAAAGTATAATATATTAGATATTTTCCAATTATATGATAAGGAACTGGGTATGTTTATGTACAAGTACAAGAATGGTTTACTTCCACAAGCATTTGACCACTTATTCACCGATTTGGAAAGTGTACATAAATATGATACAAGAAATAAATCAAATTACCGGATTGAGATTCACAAAATGAAATCTGTGTTAACCGCTGGCCTAACTTTTTTGAATAATTTACCACTTCGTATTAGAGTGGCTAAAAACTTAAACTCATTTAGGAAGGAGCTTTCTTCTTTCATTCGGGAGAAAAAAAATAGTCAGGTTTATTATGTTAAATTTTGTTAAATTCATAAACATTTTACTTATTCTAGTGAGTCACATAACCAATTATGAGCTTATTTGATCAAATGATTTGTAACTTGATGTCTTTGTTGCTGCGCGAATTGTGCCGTGGTTGCCACGTGTTCCTATTTTGTCCAATTCAATAAGTGCACAATGTTAGGGAGTTTTTTCATCAATGTTTCCATTTCCTATTATTTACTTGAATCGGTGTATATGCTTCTACATATTTAAGGTTATTCATTATTTTGGGCAGCCTCTGTCTCCTTTCGTGTCATATTGGCACAAGTTGTTATATTTGCATGAAATTGTATCTTAGGGTTTGAGACCACTGTCATTGTCGTTGTTTTGTCTATGTGTGTCACTGTTGTTGTTTGTCTTAGTGTGTTTGTGATGTATTATGGTATTTGGTGGTGCAACGGTTATTCAGGCTTTGCTTTTTGTTGCATCTCCTCCATCATGTTTTTATCCTGTACATTTCGTCTGCATATATTGATGGAAATAAATTAATATGAATGAATGAATGAATGAATTAGTATATGGAGAAGCATTATGGGTATGCAAAAATGTGATTTGTTTGAAAATTGAGTGCGTCCTCATCGGGAAATCTCTGAGTCAGCCTTTAAGTACACCAAACCCGATGAAGCCGAAATGCATATATGTGACGACTCAAATGTCCATACCAATGCTCCCATTTTATTTTCAAAACTGAGTTTTGTGTTTTGGCTTATTTTGGGGGGGAATGGCTTACCAATGTATTAAATTCACACCTAAAAGCGAATAAACCCAAACTGCCGTCTTTATGCAATAAAAGATGATTTAGTATTTTCTGTCTTGCACGACAGAAAATTCAAACATTCTTTCTTTGGAGCTGCCGGGGAAAGCAAACCAGGTTCAAACTTAGGTATTTCCTTTCTATTTGTTTATACAAAAAACCTTCCAAACGTTCAATCAAGTGTAAATTTAGAAAACGTAGTGAGCTCTAAACATTCTCATCCTGTCCTTTTAAGACCTACAGGCTTGAGCGAGCTCAAATGTGATCCGAAATTTTGCGGGGTTATTTTTTGTACACTGAAGATTTTAAAAATAAATCGTTACAGACACCTAAGCACAACATTGACATGAGTCTTAGTTAGGTTGCACGTTGTAGAAGCTTTTTAAGTCCGCAGGATCATATAAGTCCACCTACAACGGTTAACAATATTGGCACTAGATTCGCTGACCTCTTCACACAGTATTAGTTCCACGCTATTCCGTTTAGCCCCGGACTTGGCTCCCCACCGGCAGATTGGAGAGTTAGCCTGGAGCCCCCTAAGAGGGGAGGTTCCGTGTGGCTTCGTGCTTTCAACACAAATATGTTTTCAACACCAAAAAATAAATACATAAAAAAAGTTAATAATAAAAAAATAAAACCACATCAAATTCTTACCTATCCCCAGGGATCGAGTCTGGGATATTGGTTGGTTTTTTTTTCGGTTAAGGCCACTACCATATAACCAAATGCATGTTGATTGGCAAAAAGCCGAAGCATAAATGGGTTAGTAATAGTTGTGAAAAATTTGTATGTACTTACACAAATAATAAGGAAATCACTAATAAAAAGAAGGAATCCGAATTGTCTGACAAAGCCTCCAACTCTCCTTCCAGCTCAGTTATCCTCGATTGACATATTCAATACAGCCATGATGACAACGTAGATAGGAAAAGGCAAATATAGATAAACCCGCAGTTGATCGCGGGATTGACTCGATTTGTAATTTTCAGAAGTGTAAGCCTACCCTGGCGCAGTAGAGAAAGTAGTACACAGCGTATATACATAAACACGACAAGTCCTGTAAAACAAATTAATTTTCACCTTTTCCTTTCAATGGTTTAGTTCTTTAAGTTAACTAGTCAAGCGATGCAATGGAAAGGGTATAAGGCTTTGTCAATGGTAAATAGGTGACGTCAAAGGTCTATTTCACCAGAGCATGTCACTGTCAATCCTTTACCGAATCAGTGCTGTGCTTTGTACTCCTGCAGTAGTCCCCATATGACTTTGCGCAACAGTCTGCGCAAAATGTTTTGCAGGTTCCTAGACAACATTGACCTGATGATTCCAAACCTCGATGAATGCAACTATGAATTCCTCCGAGCATTGTCCAGTTTGGAAAGGGACTAAATTACTATTGCATATCTAAGACAATTTCTTTTAACGTTTTGAACCAGATAGCATATACACCTTTTCACCCTGTATGAAAGACATATAGAATTTACCTCTGTTAATTTACCCCCTTCCCTATCTCGCAATGCCTCAAGGATGACACTAGTTGTTACATTAAGATTTGGAATAGTTTATCAAATTTATGCGCATTAAGAAAATGCGATTATTATTAGTATTAGGTCCTGTGGATTTTATTGACATTAGGCGTTATTTTACATACATTTACTCTATGAATTTGACCACATCGTATAGCAGGCTTTCACCTAGTTTTACGTTTATTTGTATGATATTTTAACAGTCCTCGAGTCCTGTTTTCCTCCTTGTTATTTTGTGATATTGCCACATGCAGGTAAAATAAGGTCCGTATGGGGCCCATTTTATTGACTTGTGGTATCCTTTGTATCATATTGGCCTAATAGTGGGGTAACAGTTCATTTTTTTGTTTTTTTGTGCTATGTCTTGTATCTTATGTGGTCTAAAATTTGTACCAGGTCTATTTACTTGGGTATCTATTGTATCATATTGTAGTCCTCCCATATGAGGTACCATTTCATTTACTTGTGATATTTCTTGTATCGTTTGTGGTCTCATATAGGGTACCATTCCACTTACTTTTGGGTAATCTCTGTATCAAAGTGGTCTCAAACAAGGTACCATTTTCATATACTTGCTGGTCTTCTTGTATCATATACTTCTCATCTGGGCCCCATTACATTTACTTGTGGTATCTCCTGTATCATACGTGGTCTCATATAGGGCACCATTTCATATACTTGTCTATTTCTTGTAATATTGTGTTCTCATATTGGTACCATTTCATTTACTTGTGGTATTTCGTGTATCATATGTGGCCTCATATGGGTACATTTCATTTTACGACTTGGTATTTCTTGATATCGTATGTGGTCTCATATAGGGTACCATTTCATTTATTTGTGCAATTTGTTTGTATGCTTATGCTATCTCATATAAGGGTACCTTTCAGTTACTTTGGTATCTCTTGTAATCATATATGTCCTCATTTGGGTATCTCAATTCATATTGCTTGTTCATACGGGGTATCATATAGGGTATCATTCCATTTACCCGTGGTATCTCTCTATCTCATATGTGGCTCATATAGAGTACACTTCCTTGAAGTATTTTTTGGTGTCATATTTGATTCATTATAGGTACAATTCATATCTTTTAGTCTCGTATGGAGACCAATTTCATTTACTTGTCTTCTTCTCTTATCGTGTCCAAACACTGTGGTTCTCAAATATGATCCATCCAGAGAGGTACAACGTCTCGCTGCTTCACTGAATTCGCAAGGTCCTTGTGTTTGCATTGTTGCTCCAGCAGTAAGCAGACCAAGAGGTGTTCCATTGTCTTTGGTGCTGTTCCACAACCACAGTAGTATCCTGGCTGCTTCCTATAGCCCCACTTCTGCAAGGAAACCTTAGATCGGCCAGTTCGGGTTCTCAATCTATGGAGGCATCGCATTCAGCCCATGAGATTAGCTCCATTTGGGAGATGCTCACCAGGTTCAATCCCGATAAGATGTTCCTGGTTTGATAGCAAGTGTTTCTTTGTACAAGGCGACTCTCTTACCTCCTTAGAGACTGTTTCAAGAGGCTTTTTGGACTTTGTTAAGAAACTCTCTCTAGATTTAAGGCGGTTGGCATCAGTATCTGTCAGACATAGGGTGCTTCACATTGGATCCTTGGCAGCTACGCTCCTGCATGCTCGCTACGCTACGACGGATGTCCTGGTGGAGCAATTCCTGCTAGGATGTACAAGTTTTGTCCGTTGGTGTGGACGGAGGCATCCTGTGATAATACGGCAGGAGGCATTTAAACGCTGAATCAAGCTTCTGGCATGGGGTTGATTTTCCTCTACAGGCTAGCATACTCTACACATGAGTAGCACAGGGCAAGTTCCGTCGATCTTAGGGTAAATGGGCGAGCACCCCACTGGTGGCAGGATTTGTTCAGATGTTATGCGTGAACACTACTTTACACTCTTCGTCTTCTCATGTGGGTCTTATAAGAGAGAGTGCGGTCCAAGGTGAACTCCTAGGTAGACAGGGTTACTCACATTCTCCAGGGAGTTCCAGACCAGTAATTTAAGCTACTGTTGGTTCACGGTTTCGTAGATGGAACGCACACTGTGGTCTTAGATGGATTTGTCACTTAGGTATTTTTCCTCATATAAGGAGTGAGTCATCCAAAGCTTTTGGAGAGTCTCTCTCAACAACTGTGAAGTCGGCATCTTGTGCGCTAATTCCAAGATCGTCTTCATAAAATAAACGACCGGTCCTGCACTCCTAGGTTGGTGGCGTTGGTAATATATGTTTGAACAGGAGAGGTGCAAAGCCACCCTGTGGTAATCCAATTCTTGAGCCTACGCCATCGGCTTCTTCTTTCGCTCCTAGCTGAACAAAGACAGCCTGTTAGCCAGCAATCCAGCGTGAATAACTCTTCAAGCGATGTCCTTTGTAATTTCCAGGATCTTATGGAGTAGGGCATCTGTGATTAACAGTGTCGTATGCTGTTGATAGGTCGACGATCACAGCTCCGGTTACCATAACCCTTCTCGAAACCATCCTCAATGTGTTGAGTTAGGTTGAGTAAGTCTTGGCTTGTTGTTGATTTTGCCCGTCCGGAACCTGCTTGTTCCGGTTAGGTGTTCGTCGATCACAGGTGCGATACTATTGAGCAGGTGGGAAGGAGGGTAGGCGTTCAAAGAGGCTTTAGGTATGGCTAAGGAGTGAATATAGGTCTGTAGCTCGTGGGGGGAAAATTGGAAAATGGATCTTTCCCATGCCTTTAGGAGTGTCCTAAACATTTGCTTTCTCTTCACGTTCTGATCCATGTCACCAGTGAATCCTTGCCAGTTCTGCTTTCTTGTAGTTAAAGCTGCTCTTAAAAGGCACTTTGTTTGGTCTTACTGCAACTGCATCGGTTGACTTGGATACCGATTTGTCGATGTTGAGTTTGTGGAACAGGATCCAGAACAATCTTGCTACAAAGGTTAGATATGTTTTATTTACTAACAATAGCTTGACCAGAGTTGTAACCTCTCTTCCATCGGGCACGATGTGATGTCGCAGCTAGAGTCGTTAGGATGCGCTCGATGTTGACTGTCTATCCATTCTCGACAGTCTTGTCCGCTTGTTAGTTCATTGTAGCGCCATTGGTTACTATGGCTGTTGAAGTCCGCCAATGAAGAAGTGAGGTTTGGTGGAATTCCCAGGGTTGATTCTGAGGGTGCTCGAAGTCTATTATCTGTGGAGGTTTGTAACAGATGTTACTATGACAGAACTAAGCTCCATGGTGAGGACTTCGATGTTTGTTAGCATCAGACATTGAGTTTGCTTCTACTTCGGTAAACCTGTTTCTCACAAATAGACACTTCCGTATTGTCGTGTGTCTCTTCTCTGTGGCAAGGACCATTCCCTGTATGGTTGGGCGGGGTGGTTTATTGATTCTCTGTGGGTTTCCTGCAGACATAGGACATAGCAATGAGATGTTACAACAATCAGCAATGATGTACTTTTGCACTGGAAAAACCCCCATATTCATGACACTATACTCCCCCAAGGCAGACCTAGAAAAGGCCTGCGCTGAGTCTATCATGATATGTGTATACTTAAGAAATGAAGTTAATGGAAACATGTTTGGAGGTTCAGAGATTAGTTCGCTGCTTCGCTTCGCAGTTGGTTACTTTTTGCGTTGCTTCGCTATGCAGCTTAACAGGGGGGAGACACAATACGGTTCTCTACTTCTCCCACCACATTTACTTGTGATATGGTTTTCTATACAAGGCTGATTAAAAAAGAATTTTACACTCATTTGTTGTCACTGGTTTAGTAAAACATCTAAAACAGCTATAAATGTCACTGAAAGAGCAAATATTTGAAGATCTAAATTTAAAAAGATTTTTAATTTGCTCCTGCCAAACCAAAGTTGTACTCATTTGAATAAACTCACCTATTTTTCCCTTACTGTACCAGCTGGTAACCTTGCACCATTCTATTCCCACACCAAATCAATAAGTGTGTACAAAGACAGATCATTGGTTTTCAATCACTGTTTATTGAAATATGAAATTTTAGTTACTACACTCATACTCAAGAACCATAAACGTAAGTCATCGTTCTATATAATCAAGAATGTAAAATATAATATTTCTCATGTTTTGCAAATCTTTCTGCATTATGTTTTTTTTCAACACTGCAAAACATGCCAATGAAGTGTTTTCTTATAAAGATAATTTTACCATAGGAAACATGCTAGATGCTCGCGAGATTAAAATTAGATATCATTTGAAAATTGTCAAGTTTCAAATTTGCTCGTGATTGATTGATTTGAGTAATGAAATACAGTAAATCTTTCATCATTTTGACAATGAAGTTGTAAAACATGAGTTTCTTGTTCCGGAGAAAGCATTATTGATTGGTGTCTATAGAACAATGCAAGTTACCCAGATGTGCGCAGTCATGAAATTGGTGGTTTCATCATTCAAATAGGGATAACTCGTATTTTGGCATGATCAAATTCAATTTTTTTTAATTTAGACAATCAGAAATTGTTCTTTTCTTAAGTACTTCAGTACAACAAAAATGAGTAACTTTCTTTTTGAATCAGCCAGGGGGGGGGGGGGGGGGGGGGGGTGTAGAGCACATTTTCATACCTTCATACACTTGTGCCATTTCTTGATCGTATGTGGTCTCAAACGGGTACCGTTTCATTTACTTTGGGGTATCTCTTGTATCATATGTGGTCTCATAGAGGGCATCATTTTCTAAACTTGTCTATTTCTTGTAATCATATGTGGTATCATATAAGGTACAATTTCCATTTATTTGTGGTATTTCTTGTATCATATGTGGTCTCATATAAGATATAATTTCATTTACCTGTGATATCCCTTATATCACATGTGGTCGCATATATGGTTATAGTATCTCTTGTGTCATATGTGGATTCGTATCCCTAACGTCCTTTCAAACCCACCTGACAAAAAATCACACTCAGTGCAGACCCCTGCCTTGATTTTAGTGGGAAATTGCTCCTAGATCTGACAAAAATAAATAAAATACCGCTCCCTCATTTTTTGCGGTGATTGTCAGATTTTCTTCTAGGGACGTTAGGAATATAGGGTACCATTTTATATACTTGTGGTATCTCTTGTATCATACATGCATATGGTCACTCTCAGAGTCATTTAACAATGATAGTTACCCAGGTGCATGTATTACAAAGCACGTTTTCGGAGAAGACCGCGATTGAAAATCTACCGGCACATTCCATGCCTATACCATGAAAGTGAGCATAAAAGTAAATAGTTTCTTATTAATCTTTTGAATAAAACATATTACAGGGTTCAATATTTAACATAATTGAAATTTAAAATCGCAAAAGCTACAAAGTTATAAATCTGTATGGGAAAACAACCATGATGCATGTTGAAAAGAAAGACGCAAATTACATTGTTCTTCAAAACATGTAAAATAGAACACCTTTGTGAAAAAATATTTTGTTATGAACGATAGAAATACAACGGAACAAATCCACAATTACACATTTATTATTGACATCACTTCTTAAAAGATTTGTAGAACACGGTGAACAAATTAATTAAGCCAAATTTCAGACAATGATATAGTATAACTTTTACTGCCAAATGTGACTGCCACGGCCTTTAGAACAGTTTATTTAGAACCCCAAAACCTTTTAGACATTTGCAAGAACATTTGTTATTCTTTCAATTAACCTTTCAATAAATGATGCATGATCTCATCTAATAAACAGCTTTACCTGCAACAGCATCAAAACATTGCAAATATAGTTAATTTGTAAACAGAAATGTTTTAAGGATTTTAGACAATGTATCAACGCTTGCTGATCATTCTGGTTGACGCAGTTGTAGTCGTTGCCCATCACTGTTGCTCATAAAGTTGGAATAAAATATTTTTTTAACTTACTTTTTTTATGAATGTCTTGCTTGTGAGTTATTTTATATATCTAGGGTGTTATATCTCCACACTACTTGAATGATCAGTTTCTTCTTTCTTCCGACCATATCACCATAATCCTTTATGACTTGTCCTTAGCCTGAAGGAAGTGGTTTTAAATGTTAGTTTTTGTTGTAAAGTACACTAACTCTTAAAAAATGGGCTCCTTGCACAGCGGGATTAGAGCAGGGAAAGCCACAAACCAAACTCTGAACATTTTATAGCTCCCAACAAAAAAACCCTTGTTTCGTATTCAAAATTATGCATGGGTTCACTTCACCTGGGTAGTTGAGACTCATTATGTAATCATTCACCTACTGTAATATAATTACTGAGGCGTTCAATAGAAATACCTTTAAAAGATTGGGTCTGAAAAAATATTCCAACTTGATATGAGCAACATTGTAGGAACGATGAACAAATTATTTCGGATATTACTTTCAGGTTTCAGGTCAAACAAATAAAAGCGGTAGATTTTTATTTAAGTTTGTATTTTATATTTTTATTTTCACCATTTTTATTCCTTGAAGTTTTACGCACTGTGACAGTGTATTTCGGCGGCAGCTATAGTAAAACGATCTCGTTATTAAAGGTCCTCAAATGTAACAAGAAGGTCATTGAAAGGACATGTGCCCTGAAAAGTAGGGCGCCCTCCTCAGGGAAATCTCTCCTCTGAGGTCGCCTATTAAGGGAAAGACATATTTCAGTACTTCAATTTAACACTTTTGCTGTAATTTAAAGGGGCGTGTTCCGATCGTCTTTGGCCCCCCTGATTTACCCGAAGTAGGTATCGATTTGATATCAGATGAAATGCCGTTTTTTCTCATTGTCGTCCTGAAATTTGAGCTTTAAAATCCATTTCATTTCATTCCCAAGATTACACAAAAACCCGCCGTTTTAGTGGTTACCACTTTATTAGCCACAGTATTGAATAGGCTTTGCGACATTCATTATTGTGTCTACCATCAAAACCGCCAGTTTTGGTTTCCCACGGTACTTGATTGGGTGTATGTGCAAGTGCGAGTCTCTCATATCAAGTAAAACACATACACATAAATCGGAACAACCACCTTTGAGTGAAAAACTAATTATATAACTGACAAGTCATAAGTTGGTTAGTTGTTTGAAGGTGGCCATATTGGCGGCTTTCGTTTGTATGATTAGACAACAAGCTGCCCTATTATTGCTTTTTAATCGCCACGGCCCTATTATCTCATATTCATTTTAATCTTTAATGATTTTTTGGATTATAATAACAAAATTATAGATTTATTATTTATATTACAGATAATCTATAATTTAAAGGTCTCAGTGAGCATGTAGTCTACAAGTGTATTTCGGACATTCCACCATAACTTGTCTGAACCCTCTCTTTGTATATTCCTATTTGTTCCTCGTAAAAAGAGGTTCATTGGGTGCCCAGGGCTTTTAGCAATGCAACCCCTCCCCGATGAACTCTTTGCTAATAAATATCTGTTCCACTCCAGGTCCATCGTACTTTAAGCAAGCATGAACATTTAACCTATTTCCAAAGAGTTGAACATGTCCTTAAATTGGCATAAATTTTCTCAGGTAATTGTTTTTTTATTAGAATTGTGCTACTGCTTCTTATACTATATATTATACATTATGTGTTTTACCTCAAGGTCCATTACTCTTAAATCTATCATTATTATCGTGTTTAGGGCAAACAGAAATTAAACGCTTTTACCTTAATTGATAAGGCTCTATATGAAATGATATTTGTATTGTATAACACATTTATTGATGATATAACAAAGTAGACAACAGATATGGCAATTAAGAGTTTTTAAAAAAATATCTTTAACGATGGCAATGTGACCCCCATCTTGAAATGGGAGCATGCTAACGAAGCAAAATTATACAGGGTGAGTAAAAAAAACTTGACCCTGATTGTGTCCGCCATTTTGAGTAACATATATGTTGAGTAACATTAGTAACATATATCTCACATATGTGGTATCATCTAAAAGCTTAGTTCATTACCTTTAATTTGCTGCAAAGATCATTCACATTGGTTAGGTACAGACCAAGCTACAGTCGTTTGAATCAAGTAGTCGGTTTTGCGCTCTGTCCACGGATTCACATTAAAAGGAAATCAGCGTCTAGAAGAAAATCGGGCTATTATTGACTGCAGAATAAATGTGATGCTATTTTATATCGCACAAAATTCAGTCACAATTTACCATCATACACCTGAGTGAATCTTATATAATCTTTATTGAACATTTGTCTTACCATTATGGTATACTTACTTGGGCAAGCTCTTGTGCAAATAATTTGAAAAAAAAATCACAAACTTCAAAAATGGACAGTCAGAATCACATCAAATAGTCATTATCGAATTCAGTTCGTTATCCCCGTGTTGCAGAAACATGAGTTTTAGGGGATTTCTGCGCGAATCAAATGCAACCCCGACCCCGGGATCCGGTAATAACAAGGTCTAAGTCGGTACCACGCCAGATCCCGGTCTTCGGTGGCAAGGGATGGATATACGGCGGTCCGGTAAGTACGTTAATTCCTTGTTTTCTAAAATTTGAAAAAAATTTGAAAACCAGTGTTTGAAAATTATCAAGACTGGAATAATAACCGAAAGGCATTGTGGGAAAAATGGATTGGCCCGTAGAAGATTGCTTGTTAATGATACATGAGGAGATTTCCAGGAAAAGCATCCCCCATTTTTCTCGAACTCCGGTTTTTTACATTTGGATGCTGACCAATTTATTAGATCACACCTGAAGTGAATAAGCCTAATCCGGCCCGCTTTATGTAATAAGATGATGATTTAGTAGTTTTTCCTTCTTCTTCTGTCGTGCACGACAGAAAGTCAAGCTGGTTTTCTATGGGGAACGAATTAGGATAGCAGGAAATTTCAAAACAAGGTTTGCGGTTTTTTATTTGCATCCTTTTTTGTCCAATAAACCGTCGAAACTGTTTCTGGTAGGTGGTCTACAACCGATCTATAAGTGAAATTTGAGAGAATTCGTATCCTAAAAAATCTCCTCCTGTCACTTTAACTTTCCGTGTTTGCGAGTACCGAAGTACCCGACAAAAACGGTAAATTTTCTTCAGCTATGTCTATGATGATGTTACATTTGTTTATGTTATATGGCGCCCCCTGTTGGTGGGTAAGAGAGAAACGGGCAGGCAAAAGCACCTATACTTTCAATGGGGAAATTCTGTTTTTTTGCTGTACTTTTTGTTTCGAATTGAATAATACTAACTTTTCTTATCAAGCATAATAAGCTAATTCTACCAGCTGCATTTGTGACCAATTTAATTCATGAAAGATTCCGCAAGTAATTTATAACCAGATTTTATGTGGCTGTCACGCAAACCTCTGTAATATTTTTTTGCCTGCCAGAAAACAACAGAGGGCGTCCTGAATGTCAACAGTGACGTCATATGTCACATCATCTATAGGTTCAGACCCCATTAATTACGATACATATTGTTAAAATAACACATAGTACCGGACCCTCTCATGCCAACTTCCATAGAAACCGCCTCCCGTTTTCCGGAGATATTTGAGATTTAAGTTTTCATTTACACACATTCTCTAATACGGTACCTGATAACGTAATCTCTCGCATTACCAATTTAGCTAATATCTTTCGCCGTCTGTCACACAGACTACACACTTTCCGACCACCGTAGGATGGATAATGTGTATTGTGCACACCGAGTTTTGGGAGAGGCTGCAACGTCGTGCTGCCTGTGATACCGTGTCTACACGAAGACTGCGTGTATCACCAACATGGAAGAACATGTAAGATTTTGTTTTTCATATTTTGTAAATAGAGGGGGTTGTTACTTTTGTGACCCACTTTGTCTGCTCCCAGTTTAATTTCAGCAGCCTTGACGGACTTAAAGTGCAGGGGATACTGTACTTAATTCCGTCAAGGCTGCTGAAATCTCACTGGCAGCAGAAAAAGTGGGGTCACAAAATGTCCAACCTAAATAATTCACGCGGTAGCATGATTAGGCCCACATAGTAAGACAAATGGGAATAAAAAGCCGCCCTATGTATCGCGTGTGGCATGTCGTATCTTCGCCTTAGGCTGAAACGGTAAATAATCATCCTATTGAAACACACATTAAAATATGGATTTTCGATTATTCAAATTACTGTTCATACGTGTTGTGATACACAGCAATAATGTAATCCAGTCGTTCACACTTTATTAGTGTCACCCAAAGATCCTGTCCCTGTAGAAAAGCGCTCTGGATGTGTTTACCAAATTAGCTGCCATCCGACGCCCAAAATCAGTATATCGGGCAAACCGGACGCCAACTTGGAGCTCGGTTAAAGGAACATAATCAAACCGCCCCAGCGACCCGGAATACGCATCACTCCATTATTGGGACAATGTCAGATTTTGAAACAGGAGGACAGTGAGTACCCACGCCAAGTAAGGAAGCCCTCCAGATAGAAAACACACCCCGCAACCAACCGTGACCAAGACTGAAAATTCCCGCCATTTTGTACTCTTCTTCAAACGTTCCGATTCAAAGGTCACTAGATGTCAACCGTGAAGAGTACACTCCATCTTTCTCCACTCATAACTCACACTGGAGCTCTCCTGACGAAGACATTGTTATCATGTCGAATCTCGAGGTTTTCTTACCTTCCTATTGTGTTGAAAGACTGGATTAACATATATTGCCTGATTTCGATTGTTTTCAGGCCGTTTTAATGATACCATACCGATTGCATTTTATCGGTCTTTAAATGTCTATGTGGTTAACGGTGTGCTATTGGGGCGACGTGCCGATTGATGTCTTATAATTCTCTATGGAATGCCGTTTGAGCAAAACTACAATGTTTTTGTATGTACTTCGGGTGTAGCAATGTGGTTTGTTTTGTACTGTTTGTGTATAATAGGTTCTGGTGGTGGTGTAGTTCTGTGGTGTATAATTGTTTTGTGTATATGTATTCATACAACATACAATACACCAGAGAACTATAATACGTACACTACATAACTACCACACCACAGAACTACAATCTACGTACATCCGGTACGAAATCCATACCCACATATTTACGTCACATAAATATATCTACCCGACCATACAATTATACACCACAGAACTACACCACGGAACTACATACACCACAGACCACTATACATACACCAGAGAATACAAACAACACAGAACTACATACACATAGGCATACCCACAGAACTATACTACACCATAGAACTCCAATTCAACCAAGCAGAACTACACCACCGACAGAACTACATCAAACCGCAGAATACATACACCGCTAAACTACATACACTACAGAACTACATACCCCACGACATACATACACCACAGAAAACTACTACACCACAGAACTACATCATCACCAAGCTACACCACCTAACACATACACCACAGAGTACCTACACCACAGAACGACACACACACCGACTACTACACCGCATAATACTACAACAACACAAACTAACATACCCTCAAACACATACGCCACAGAACTACATGTATCACAATTCTACATACACCACAGAAATCTAGAAAGCCCAACGACTGGTCAAAAAGTATAACACAAATTATGTAACTACACACAACGACTGTTAAACACAACGAAATGGTAGATACAACGAAATGATATTACAACGAAAGTATATACACACAACAGACCGTGCCAAATGCGCAAAATGGTCACATGACCACAACCCCTGCAAAATGGCAAAAACTAAACTTATCCACCTTGATCAGTATGTCATATGACTAGTTCCATGCACCTAAATATACGAGCAACCAGACGCATTCTCTAATCGGAATACGTTTTTCGTTATGACCGCTCTATTTTAGGTTTTGCAGAAGAGTTGTACTTAAAACGTGTAGCAGCAGATTAACTGAATTCACAATACAACTCAGATAAAAATACTCCCCAAGTTGTTGCTAAACGGTCCTTATAATACAAATCATCAACAGTGATTGCAAAAAATGCTATAGAAATACAAAATATATATACAATCTGCAATATTGCTTTCACAATGTTGAGGTAATTGCCTAGTATTGCCGCTGTCGTCACTGTTGTGGGACTATACATTATATGTGGAAGGATTTCCTGACTTTTGGGTATCTCTCAGAATTAACATTAGTGAATTTTACGGCTCTATTATGATAAAAGACCTTCTGAGGTAATTGTGTGCCTTGTTTTTAGAGCGAGGATTAATATTAAACAATTTTTGATTAGCTCCGAAAAACGGCGAAAATTTGCGACACCTTTTTGCTTCGGCGCCTATTCATTTTACACACATTGCACTGCTACAAGTTTTTGTATACGGAAGTGCTTCTACCGTGTTGCGAGTACGCCCAATTAACAACGTTCATCACGGTAGAAATTACTTTACTACATAATTACAAAGGTAATACTGGCTATGTAAATAGCAACTGCCCCTAGCTTTTTCACCACTGATCTCTGGTGCTTTTCAACCGGAGTTATTAGGCGCTCAGTTCTCAGCCGGGGATTGTTGTACTTTGAGTGCAGAATGGCGGCTGGTGGCAGACGAAAAATCGAGATAGATGAAGTGGAACTCAGTCACTATGTTGAACTCGGGCGCACCTAGCTTGACAAGTCATAGCCCTGGGCCGGGGCGAAGCCCCGGGCTATGATAACAAGACTATAAGATATCGCCATGGTTTTCCGACACAAAAACCTGTCGGAAACCATTTTCTAGAAGTCTCTCAACTTACATCCTCTTTTTGGTACCTGCCGACTCCGTGTATGTATGGATCACGAATATATACTTTATTTGACCTAATAAAGCAATTTGAAGGTACTATGAACCATTTTTCGAATTAACATAATTCTGTGAGCGTATTTGCCATCTATCTTTGCCAACACAGTAGCGTGGGCGGTATGCCATTATAGTCGTATTATTTTTTGAGTAGCCGTGTCGCCATTGGTCCAGCCTGTATTGTGTGTTGATAGTCTGTCATGGTTTCACGGTTTCACTTTGGGGTAACTGAAAAGCTCCCACTGGAGCATCACTAGTGTTGAGCAAGAGGTCGAGGGGGGACAATCTAGTCAAGCGAGCCAGTGATAATAGCTTTTTACCACTGATTATGCCGAGTCTTCATTGCTGGTAATAGCGTATGGTAGTGTGTTCACCAGTCCCGAGCCGTATTTGGGAAAAATGACTTCTGGAAGCAGTTTTGTTCTAACGAATGGATCTTGAGTGTTAACTGGTTATAACGTCTGGTCTCACTGTTTGTCGGTTCTCTATACGGAATTCAAGGTGGTTGTCTAAGTTCATCAGGGTTCCACATTTCCCCTGGGATTATTTGTGCATCATGACTACCTATTGTTATATCGCCTCTGTCCAGTGATGGAAAGCAAGGTCGTTTCAGCATTGCCGTCATGAGCTCTCGCGGATGGTAGTCTATTGGTTATAAATCGCGCAGCACGCCTCTGTACGGCTTCTCCTTCTGGATGTTGGCGGTTGTAATGCGGGTCCCATACCGAACTGCAGAACTCAACGGGGGACGCACTAAGCTGGTGTACGCTTGGATCTGACCTTTTGAGGGCTGATCCCAAATTGCTACGGAAGAAAACCGATCATGCGTTTGCTTTAGACAACTACTTTGTCAACATGTGACGTTTCCACTTCATTTCGCAGGAGAGCATGACGCCGAGATATTTATGTTGATTGAGTGCTTGTAAGATGTGGCCGGATAATTTGTAGGAGTATTCCAACTTGGTTTTACATCTGGAGAACTCAAACTTGCATTTGTCTGTTTTGAAGACTTAGCCATTTCGCCTCCCATTTTTCAAGACATTTCAGATCATTCTGCAGGCATCACAGTCGCTCGATGAGGTTATAGGATGGTAGATAACACAATCACTCTGCAACAGGCAAACGTTTGACTTGAGTCCATCCGGGAAATTCAGTTTAATGTACATGAGAAACGGAGGGGACCAAGAACAGTCCCCTGGGGTTCGTCGTCCGGATAGAAAACTTCCACAGGTTTGGATGAGACGCCTTGGATGATAACAGACGTCTCTGTTTGTGAGGAATGATGTGAATCCAATTTGTAACAAACCATTTATCGGAAATTTTGGAGTTTGCGAAGCAATCTGCGAGTGGGGACGTGTCAAAGCTGTTTGGCGAAATCAAGAACACTGCGTCAACTTTTTTGATGGTGACTCATTGGATTGCCAGTATTATAACTGTTTGTTAAGAGTTTGTTTCCACAGGACTTCTGAGCGTGAAGCCTGTTGGAAATCGCTAAGTGCGTGATGTTTATCAAGATGCTTCATTATATGGCTATAGATGACCTGTTCAACAACCCTTAACAACAATGGCGGTGATCGACACAGGCCGTAGTGTTGCGGGATACATGCGAGAACTTTTTTGAATATGGCGGAGATATTATTTTGCTTTTTTCCAATTCGAAAAACCAGGTGTATCTGTTCTATTTTTAATTCTTTTTAATATTTTTGTTAGGATTGGTGTAACGTCGCTAGCACATTTCTGTAGGATTGAAAGGATAATTCCCGTCATGCACCGGAGCTTTAGCGGAGATTCGTGTTAAGAATTTGAAGACCGTCCCGCCGGATGGATTGTTACCGGCGGAACCTTAAGGAGTTGCGTTTCTTGGCTCAGGAATGTTGTTTGGTTTTTCTCTTCTCTCGTAAAAACCACTTATATTTGACGACTGAATGGTCTCGGCCCTTCGCCATTGCAGAACTTACTACTAAGTCCTTACCATTCCAATTGCAGCGATCCCAGTAGATCGCTACGACGATATTTTTTTAGGATAAATACTCGGTAAAACAAACTGTTCCAATGGAACTTGACCTTATTGGTATTTGAATCTAGAAACTTTTCAATTAACCTTTTCTAATCATATTTTTCCCCATTGTACACGTTTTAGTGATTACTTACTGCTGTCTTATCTTTTTTATGTTTTCTTCTTTATTATCTGTTTCTTATTTTAATCATGATTTTATTCATTTTTTTTTATTTATGTATGTATTTTATTTATTTAAAATATTATTAATTATTTTATTTGAGATGGCCCAGCTCACCTAAGTGTTGAAAAAAAACATGCGCGCTTGGCCGGATTACCTCACAACTTGGATTTCAACATGGTCATTTACCACCCGGATACAGGACCCTCTGACGCATACCCCCCGCAGCCGCGCGCACGTGGCTGTAGCCTGCTAAACCTAAACAAGGGGATCCGTCTGTGCTATTCAGTCCACGGTAGGGTATTTAGCCGGATGACTTTGTTTTCAGTGTTGGTAGCCTTATGGACCCATCTTTTTCACATTCAGAGGGGACATTGAATATTAATTATTAAGAAAACAATATACAGATGTTGATCTTAAAAGTAATTTTATTATGGGAATAAACAGCAAATTTTTGGGGAAAAAATAAAAGATTTGATGACGTCACGGCATTGATTGGTGGTATATTTTGCTTTCGCGGGGGGGGACCCATTTCAGGTAAAAATGACGTACCCGTATCCCTTTTTTTAACCCCCCCAGTGGAAAAAGCCAACGTTGCGTATCGTACGTCGGTTTTTGATCATAGGGAAACGGTTAAAAATTTTGTTAATGTTTTTAGACATAAACACGGTTGTCTTTTGGAAAAAAATAATAGCAACTTTGGGCAGAGAGGGTTCATGTACAGACCTTGATTTAAAATAGTGCGATTATTATTATCGGTCGCCCCCGCCGAAGAGGCAACTGCTATCTGATACCTGACACGTGACCTGGTACATGACACGTGACATCAAACTATTCATTCTTACCGTTTTATCACTACAATACGGCAAAGCAGCAAGCATTCTGTATCTCTGTTGTCACAGCTTAATCGATAAGATTGTGAGACTATACACGTGGTTTTCTGTACGGGAGGGTAGGACACGATCTGCTCGATTGGGCATTGGGGATTGCCAAACGGTAATTGTGAAACTTGTACATGAGTTTACTATGGCAGTCTCGGTTTCCTCGTGACATTTAAAAGAAAAAATCATCCTCTTAAACCTTTGTTCAAAAGATCTTAGTAATATCATGATAATTAAGACAAAGAAAAAAATTGAAGTTCAACATAATAATGCTCTGTTAAATTACCTTGCAAAACTCAAAACTCCAGAGACCAACGTCCCTGACATAAAGTAATCGCGATCAAACTAAATACCCCTTGAAACATAGCGCCCATGGCTACAGAGCTAGCGCTCTGAGCCATGCGCACCGATACACTTCTAAATATCAAAACAGGCCGATTATAATTATTATACACCCCCCAAGACATTGCCACCTCTGGTTTCGCCCCTAGGAGCTTATCAGAGGCATAAGTCTATCAAATTTTAGTCTATACTGTTTATACAGGCCTACCCAAAAAAATCCACGG
>JAMKCH010011761.1:0-73844 GCA_023653785.1 Ophioderma brevispina | reverse complement strand
TTTTTGTTAAGCGTTCATTTTATGTCAGACAACCCTGACCAAAAGTGGAAAACACAATAGCGTTTGTCACAAGGAGTGCGTCCATTTTTAGTCAGCGTCCATTTTTGGTCAGACACCCTGGACCAAAAGTAGAAGCACAATCCCTGAGTTTTGTCATGGAGTTGCGTTTCCATTTTTTTGTCAACGTCCATTTTTGGTCAGACACCCTGACCCAAGGAAGCACCATAGAGTTTGTATCATGAGTGCGTCCATTTTTTGTCACGCGTCCATTTTTTGTCCAGCAACCCTGACACAAATGGTAATCAATCCAAGAGTTTGTAAAAAAAAACATGATGCGTCCATTTTTGGTCAAGCGTCCATATTTTGGTCAGACACCTACCCTGACAAAATGGAAGCATCCATAGAGTTTGTACAGGATGCGTTCCATTTTGTCAAGCGTCCATTTTTGGACAGACAGCATACAAAATGGAAGCATCCAGAAAGTTTGTACCGTAGTTGCGTCTATTTTTGGTCCAAGCGTTCCATTTTTTGGTCAACATCCATTACCCAAAAGTGGAAGCAATCCATAGAGTTTGTACAGGAGTTGGTTCCCATTTTGGTCAAGCGTCCATTTTAAGTCAAACACACCGTGGACCAAATGAAGCATCTATAGAGTTTGTACAGGAGTGCGTCCATTTTTGGTCAAAAGCGTTTCCATTGTTGGTCAGACACATTGACCAAAAGTGGACGCATCCATAGAGTTTGTACAATGAGTGGCGTCCATTTTTGGTCCAAGCGTTTACCATTTTTTGGTCAGACACCCTGGCCAGAAGTGGAAGCATCCCTAGATTTTGTACAGGAGTTCGTCCAATTTTGGTCAGCGTTCCATTTTTTGGTCAGACACCCTGCAAAATGGAGCAGCCATGAATTGTCACGAGTGCGTTCCATTTTTTGTCAAGCTGCATAGGTTCTGTTCAGGAGGCAAAGAATAAATTTGTTACGGTAAATATTTAGTAAATCACTACCTCTTGCCGAATTGTGGCTGAACATTATTAGAATATTATATTACAACACCGAAGTAACACTGGGAAATCATAAATCAATGAAACCCTCAAATCATCGTTAAACGAAAGCCGCGTATAACCGGTAAGTCCTTTGACAGACTAAGCTGGTCCCTTAACATGAAGTAATAGCTGCCACGTGGAATTTTTGAAGTGCTTCCACTTTTGTCGTGCGTCCATTTCTGTTCAGAACACCGGCATAAAATGCAGAATTTATCATGCACCAGATACAGATTTCAGCCAAAGCATTCAAACTTCAATCTATTAAAGTGCATATTTCAATCTTTAGATTGAATTCTTTAAAATATAATTTTTTGAGGAAAACTATGATATATTCAAATTCCATAAATTTGTTTTGGAAAAAAAATTTAATCGCCACAAACCAGACCCCAAAACTTTTATGTAAATTTACTTACCCGAGACTTGCCTCTTGAGCTTGCGGATGAAGTTCAATGGTGGAATGTGGTGTCTGACTGTAACTGACACTCCCCTCCCACCCAAACCCATGCAAGAGAATTCAATGTTGCTCTCTCATAAGCATCACTCTCCTCATGCAGTCAGAAAGGCAAAAAAAGCCAATTTGCTATCACACAAATCTGTTTAACAATAACCAAGCATTCAGACTTTCCAAATACATACACATTCACTGGAACCTGAATGCTTCATTGAGCATGTTTCTGCAACTGCGCTATGCCTGTATGTGATTATCTATTAACCCACAGAACCTACAAGCCAGCTATTTAAAAAGGACCATCAGGGAAACTATGGTGAACATATGACTTGTGCGCTGTGGTCAATTTTGGAGTCTTCGCTGAGAGGAATGGCATCGTGAACTGAAACGGCCTCTTTTGAACAATTAAGTATCAGTTATATAAAGTGTGTGTATTGTTGTAATTTTTGATTTGTGTAATGTTTTTTGGACTATCAACCAAATTCTTGACAACCAATTCCAAATCTTAACATCTGTATAAGTATATAAAATTAGATCACTTGTGCACAAGGCTCATTTATTAGTGTTGAAAGGTATTTCTGACCTTAGACGCCTATAAGAACGTTCATAACACTCTCAACAATCTAGCCATCACACAGGAAAAACAACCCGCTAACCAGCCAAAGGACTGAGGGAAGTAGGAAATTCTGTAGAGATAATTTTTTTCTTTTTGCTACACTCTAAAATGAGTAAGTCCAACAAAGCACAGATAATTTCATTTTGTAGTCCTATTATATACCACATTCCTAAGGAAAGCTAAGTAAGTGTTCTTACCGATCTGTAAAATTCTCTTTTCGCTGATTTTTCAAGCTAAAAATATCCTTTTTCATCCATTGATGTGTGTGCTCACTAAGACTGTATAGAAGTCCCCCCCCGAAGGCTAGTCAGTACATACTCATATTCGTATTCGAGTACACTACAATTTGTGGCTCCGTCTAATACTCTTTACACATACTCAGGGGCGTACCGTATTCACTCGTACTCATGACCAGTTCTTGTGTGCTCATACTCATGAAAGGTACCCACACTATAACAGAATTAGCGAATTAGTGATACCATACCATTGCTGCAGAAAATTCTCATGAATCTAAATAAACAATTTGATATTTTGATAATCAACTGCTGAAGTTAATAAATCCCATGATTTTTCAACCCCATTGTAAAACGTTGAGTCAGCCATAGCAGAAAACGGTAGGTTCGATTTTCCTTTGATTAAGATATAAAACTAGATAGAGCTTTTTAGTGCATTTCGGTGTCATATTGGTAAGATTTGTAACGATGAAATTTAAAAACATCTACGTTGTTTTGTACATGTCTTAAAATTAATAAAAATAAAAGATATAATTTCTAGAACTGAATTACAATGTAACTATAGGGTTCTAATCGAAATCCATTCTAGAAATTTTTGGGGAAGAGGTTTGAAAATGTTTTCATAGTTTTGAAGGGTGCGTGAAATCAGAATTTTTGGGTCCAACCCTCTGGGAATGTGAGAACTTGTAAAATAAAGGGGGAAATTATCCAGGGTAAATTTGAAATGCAAGTGAACTTTGAAATCATTCAAATTGTTTTTAAATGTACAACACAATGGATGTTTCTCATTATAAGGATTACAAAGGTATAGTTGGCTAGGTTCCGACCTTATAGTTAAGCAGGTAGATCCCTATTAAGGTTCAAGGTCATCCCTGGGGGGTAAACGTTAACCCCTTGCTCCAATTTTTGGTGAAACTGGTGGCAATTGTTCAAAAAGTCAGATGACCTTATTTCCAATGTTTGTGTCATATGTTGGTTTTTGGGGTAATTAAGTGGCAAAAATGTAACAAGGGTCACATGGTCTATAGGGGCACCAAAATAAACTTGACCGGTCAAATTGTATAACCGCTTTCAACCGCTGACCGAAATTGGTTCATGTCATCCCCCTCCAATACCCATAAAGACCACAGAAGCGAAGGGAACGGGCGTCATTGACAACCGCACTTGGAAATTAATTAAAAATTTCTGCTTCAGTATGACTCATGGCAATAAATTTTGAACAACCGGTTTCAACAAAATCTGAGCATTGGAATTTTTTTTTGCCCCATAATTGTACCTTGAACCTTATCAGGGCTGTACCCGTGTAACTATAAAGGTCGAACCTATACAAAACTATGCCTCTTTTCATCCTCCATAATGAGACAAATAGATTGGTGTATATTTAAAACACAATTTGACTTGATTTCAAATTTAGACTCCCCTGTACATCATTCTACCCCCTTATTTTACAAAGTTTTCCCCACATTTTTCTCCCATAGGTATGGACCCAAAAATTCTGATTCAGTACCCTTCAAACTATAAAAAACATTTTCAAAACTTCTTCCCCAAACTTCTAGAATGGGAATCTCTGTTTATAACCCTACTAAACGTGTGTATGTATCTACAACGATATACAAGTAGAGGAGGAGCACGGACCCAGGTCGAACATCATCGTTTACCCCTCACTACAGAAACGGTTTGACACCTTTGGTAGTTAGTATGGACCCTCTATATCAACGCTACATAGTTAGTACTCTCAAATTGTAGTGTCACTTTTTCAATAGGGGCCAATTTAAGGTTACGCAGGGGTCAAACTTTTAAAATGCTCCAATCATGTTGAAATGTATGCCATATTGTCCGTCTAGTCATAAGGATTCCAAAAATGTATAGTTTGTACCATCTATGATCATTGGTTTGGGAGTTATAGGGTAAAAAATGGTAAAAAAAAGGTCAATTTCTATTTGTACAGGGGTCAAAATCTGAAGTTGCACCAATTTTGGTAAAAAATGTAAGAAATTGTTCATCTGGCTTAATGTGTCAAAATAAGGAATAGTTTGTACCATCTGCAATGCATAGTTATCATGTTATGCAACAAAATAGGTCATAGGGCAACATAGTCCAATTGCTGTTGACCTCCTTTGATCCATATCTCGGTAACGATTGGATTAAGAGCTACCTAAGTGGCAGATATCAACGAGTCCTATTTAAAACACCCTTTCGGAACCACTGCAATCACTTGGCGGAGTTCGCCAAGGCTCTATCCTGGGACACTTTTATTTCTTTCTATTATATTAATGATCCTCCCACTTCTGCCCTAACACACCCCACTTTATATTGTTTGCTGACGACACTACAATTTTCTCCACCCCGATCACCATAACATTTTTGAACAATAATAAATAGGACTTATCTGTGTATCAATTGGTTTAGACTAATAACACTGACCTCTGAAATATTTAAAAGACAACTATATTAAGATATTTAAAAATAAACACAGTAATAACCAAAATTTCCAAAACTGAGAATACAAGCAACAATACACTCGAGCAGGTACAAACTACAAATCCTGATTGTCATAATTTAATCCTGGAGTTCTCAACTAAACACATCTCCAAATCATTTCCAATACCATGGGGTTATTCGAAAATTTAGACCTTTAAATCTCCCTCAAAAATCACTCCACATCCAACAACACCGATATAATTCCCCATCTTACCCTATATATCATACGGTGCTCTGGCCGGGGCTGATTCTAACAACGCCGGGCTGGAGTCCCTTTTTACTTCAGAAAAATGGTTCGTAAACATGTACAAATTCCAGTGGCTGGCCACATGACCCATGATTTCATCTGTTGAATACATTAAAGATTCAGGACATCTACAGACTTCACTTGCGATGCATTTTTACCAGTTTTGAAAACATCTTTTCCCAAATGACTTAATTAAGATAGTTTCTTCTTCTTTCGTTGAATTCACCCTCACTCATAATTACGAAACTAGATATGTTCATCATCAATTATAACACGGGGGCCAATACCGTCTTGGCCAAAATACAATATGTTAACCAAAGGTCCCTTACTTTGGACCCACACCTGAAAAAAAAAACTCCCTTCACTCATCTCTTTTCAAAGGAATCGTAAGAAAAATCTCGTTAGATGTTATGAGACTGTCATCTCACCCTAATTTCTCCATTAATTTTCTCTTCGTCGCTTTTTCCCTTTTTTTCATTAGTCGACATGTTTGTTTATTTATATCCTTGTTTTGTTTTGTCCTGGCCTTGGCGTCTGTCGTGTATGGTTTTTGTCCCTATGTTATTAGTAATATGTAACTTTGTAGTTGAAGAGGGCATTGCACACCCTCACGCTTCTTTATTTTAGAAGTGCCTCATTCACACTCATGCATTTACATAACTTAGTGTATATATTCAAGTTGTACTAATATGCTAATATAATTATAATACTATCTTTTATAATCGTATTATTGGCTATTTCGTTTTTGTAAGCTAATTATTGTACATTGCTTCTGTGATGAAAAAAATTTGATTGATTGATTGATTGATAAGTAAACATTAACATAATCAAAACAATACTTTTTGGGAGTCCTCTTACCTCAGGCAAAAATTTGCAAGTATTTAAAATATAATCAAATTAACTTTGAATGTTGACCCCTGTACAAATCGAGATTGACCTTTTTTACCATTTTAGTCATTTTTACCCTATAACTCCAAAACCAATGGCCGTACAAGGTGGTACAAACTATACATTTTTGGAATCCATATGACTAGATATGTACACTATGGTATACCGTTCAAAATGATTGGGGGCTTTTAAAAAAAAAATGATCGAACCTGTGTACACTTAAAGGTCCAGGCCCGATCGCTAATAAGCCTCGTCCCCAGAAGCCCCAGATTCACCGATGGTCAACCGTTTGAATCAGAAAGAGCAGAACTATTTTTTCTCATTTACCCCTGTGAATCTTAGAGCCAAAGGAACTTTGGTTTGGATGATATCAACCAAAATGTACCCGATTTTGGTCGACCAGTATTACTCTAGTCCTAAACGGGGCTTACAAATCACGTTTTACTCTCGCTCGCATCAAAACGGATTGAATTCGGCGCGAAACGTTACAGATGGATTTTTTGGAGTGTAAGGCCAATCTATCAAGATGAAAACTGTCATATCCTTAAATGCGGGGGGCCACTCCCCCTTTAATTGGCTCCTATTGAAAAGGTGATACCACAATTTGAAAGTACCTAGCATTCATGTAGAGGTCCAATGCCATCTAAGATTTCCCTAAATTACCGTTTGGAAATCCCCAATGCCCAAATCGAGCAGATCGTGTCGGTCTAATCTAATTAGATCTAACGGTCTAATCCCATTTGGTCTAACATCAATTTGGATGTTAAACCCAAAATAATTGATCTTAAACATTGATTTACATATTAGACCAAATGGATATTAGACCAGTTAGACATTAGACCAATTGGATATTAGACCGAATGGACATTAGACCAAATGGATATTAGACCAGATGGATGTTAGATCAGATGGATATTAGACCAAATGGGTATTACACCAGATGGATATTAGACCAGATGAATATTAGACCAAATGGAATATTAGAGCAGATTTTTTTTTTTTTTTTTTTTGAAGAAAGCTACTATTTTTCTCATTTTCCCTGTGAAATCTTAGAGCCAAAGGATGTTTGGTTTGTAAGTTATGAGCGAAAATGTGCCCCATTTTGGTCGACCAATATTAATTTTACACAGTACTCTACGGGGCTTACAAATCACGTTTTTAGCTCTCGCATCAAAACGGATTGAAATATCGGCGCGAAACGTTACAGATGGAGTTTTGGAGTGTAGGCCAATCTATCAAGATGAAAACTTCATATCCTTAAATCGGGCCAAACCCCATTTAAATTGAAAGTACCTAGCATATAGCATTCATGTAGAGGGTCCAATGCCATCTAAGATTTCCCTAAATTACCGTTTGGAACTCCCCAATGCCCAAATCGAGCAGATCGTGTCGGTCTAATCTAATTAGATCTAACGGTCTAATCCCATTTGGTCTAACATCAATTTGGATGTTAAACCCAAAATAATTGATCTTAAACATTGATTTACATATTAGACCAATGGATATTAGACCAGATGGACATTAGACCAATGGATATTAGACCGAATGGGCATTAGACCAATGGATATTAGACCAGATGGATGTTAGATCAGATGGATATTAGACCAAATGGGTATTACACCAGATGGATATTAGACCAGATGAATATTAGACCAAATGGAATATTAGAGCAGATGGGTATTAGACAAAAAAGGGCATTATACCAATTCGGTTATAGACGATATGGATATTAGACGATATGAGTTTTACACCAGATGAATATTAAACTACATGGCTATTAGACTAAATGGTTATTAGCTAAATTGTTATTAGACTAAATGGTATTAGACCAATTGGAGTTAGACAAAATGGGCATAAGAACCAATTGGGATTAGGCCAAATGGCAAGTCACCATCGTGTCCGCCCCCCCCCCCGCAGATGTATTTTTGGTGGTTCCCGGTATTTTCGGCTCCTTAGTTTTTCAATGTTGTTGAGCATTGCCTTTACAAAAAAACACGGCTATTTTGGTTCAAAATGGTCAAAATCATGATTTCTAAGCAGAAATTGAGAATTTGGATGGTACCCAGATGGTTTCTTGGTGGTTCCTGATGTTGTCGGCCCCTATGTGTTTCAATGGTTATAAACTATTGCCTAGACCCCCAAATCGGCTATTTGGGTTCAAAATGGTCAAAATGATGATTTTTAAACAAACTAAATAATTTGGATGGCTCCCAGACGGTTTCTATGGTATTCCGTTGTTTTGCCTCCTTAGTGTTTCAATGTTTGTTGAACAGAAGTCGGTTCTTTTGGTTTAAAATGATCAAAATAAAGATTTTTTTAAACAAAGTTAAAAATTTCGATGGTTTCCAGACGGTTTCTTAACGGTTCCCGGTGTTTTCTGTTTCAATGTTTGGGGAGCATTGCCTGGACCCTGAACCGGTTATTTTGGTTCAAAATGATCAAAATAACGATCTCTGTGGACAATTTGGATGTTTCCTGGTTGGTTTTTGGGTGGTTTCCGTTTTTTTGGCTTCTTTGTGTTTCAATGTTTGTTGAGCATTGCCTGGACCCAAATCGGTTATTTTGGTTCAAAATGATCCTTATTCTGACCATTTTAAACTACAATTTTCGACTTTTGGATAGTTCCCAGTTGGTTTGGGTGGTTTTCCGTGTTTTCGGCTCCTTTGACTTTCAATATTTGTTGAGTATTGCATGGATCCCGAATCGGCTCTTTGTTGTCAATATGGTCAAAATATAAATGATATAAACAAATGTTGACAATTTGGGCTGTTTCTAGGTGGTTCTTGTGTTGTTGCCGGTGTTTTCGGCTCCTTTGTGTGTTCAGTATAGGTAAATTGGGCCTTTTAGAACACATATTAACAGGTTTTTCATTGCACATATATATTTTCTAATTTTATTGTTTAATTGGTATTGTCTTATGACACTGCATATGTGGTATAAATTTCGTGCCAAAATTCCCTTAGAAAAGTAGTTTCCATGGAACCCCTCGTCCAATAACGGAAGTTGGAAGACGTTGTCCACTTTAGTGTTAAATAGAATTGAACAATTTGGATGCTTTCCTGAAGTTTTTTAGGTGGTTCCCTATGTATTCGGTTCCTTTGTGTTTCAATGTTTGTTGAGACTTGCCTGGACCCAAATCGGCTAATTTGGTTAAAAGGTTGGTCAAAATAATGATTTTTAAACAAAATCATTAAAACGCAAAGGTAACCACCTAAAGCAATCTGGGAAACATCGAAATTATATAATTTTTGCTAAACGCGTTTTTTTCAGAAGTTGAAAAAAAACTGCCGATATTGGCTCGATACATTGCAATGTTCAACAATAATCGATATTACAGGGAGCCGAAAAAACCGAGGACTGCACTCCAAAACCATCTAGGACATTCATTTGCCCATATTGTTTTTAAAGTCATATTTGGACCATTTTAACGAAAATGGCCGATTTTGGGTTTAGTAATGCTCAACAAACAAAAAAAAACTGAAACATAAAGGAACCTAGACTGTACCCCAGTTTCGGCTCTGTCTCTGGGTTTTTTAGAGCGCCATCTTGGTTAAAAGAATAATGATTAAAACTCGGGGATAAACTAAAAACTAGAGGACTTTTCAGCTACCACCCCCCTGGACAGCCCTGCCAACCAACTTGTCCAAATTGCACCGGGCTCCTGGAATTAACATAGGTAGGGAGTTGGCATGGGGTGAAGAGTCTAGTGTAATTTCATTCGCTTAGCGTTTTCATCACCGTAGACCCGAGGGAGGGTCTAAAAGGAACCGAAAAACGATCTGGAAATATTCCAAATTATTAAGTTTGTTTAAAAATCTTTATTTTGACATTAAAACTTTTGACATTTAAAACTAAAGGACAACTTTTTCCTCAACAAACATTGAAACGCTAAAGAGCGGCCAAAAACACCGGAAACCATCTGAGAACCGTGAAAATATCTACTTTTAATTAGAATTAAAAGAATTGCACGTATAAAAAAAAATCCACTATTGAAAATATTTTCCCTACAGTACACTGTATGACATAGGTCTGTAGGAGCGGCTAAAAATTATAATGGGATGAGTAGACCGACTTTAAGGGTTTCTGCACTTTACCCCAAAACCAACGGGTGGATTATACTCGAGAGTGGTTTGTCATTCTCATTTCATCTTTTTTCGATAATTTAATACAGTATTGAAAAACTTAAACAGATAAAGCCAGACAAGAGAGCTGAACAGGCACAAGACTCGAACCAGATATCAGCAAGCAGTCAGAAATGTTACAAACAGTTAAAAAATACAGAACAATGTAAAACATTAAAAACTAGCTTATAGAAACATTGCAAAATAGTGAAAAAGAAGCCAATCGCGGTCATATTTCAAGCTTTTTTTTTTATTTTTGATACCAAAGGAAATGATAAAATTGAAAGCTCGTCAGGAGACCCCCCTACTTCCGATGTCAATACAGAAGACCAACTTGATGTCTAACCCGTTCTTGCAGTCAAATGCGCAGACCAAGTATATTTCAGTGTTGTGGGGTTTATGAATGTTCTGTTTCAAAACGGAATAGTGAGTTCAAGATATCTGATGGGCCGTGTTTTTTGTTGAGTGGGGAAAGAATGTCGATAGTTTTAATTATTACCGGCTACTTTGTTGGCGTTTCAGGGTCGCATACCAATTTCAGGAATGATCAGAACATTTTTAAGAGGTCAAAAGCTTTGCGGAGAGACAGAATTGATTGCACGTATATTAGGACGTCAGCCCAGAAAGGTTTTGGTTAGGAACGAAACAAGATCCAATAGCTGAATACGGAGAAAATTCAGAGAAATAGAAACTTTTGAAACTATGAAAGTCTGCCGGGGACCCGTTGTTACGTGTAGCCCCAGGAGAGGGGTAAAGTTACTATGGAGGTCAAATATTTGAACTGCTCTAATCTAATGAAATATATCTCAAATTATTCCTTAGGTTTACCAGGAGTAAAGTCAATTGGGTCACACTGTCAGTGTGGTGCTTCGCTTTCCAATATTTTTGGGAAATAGGCTAACGGATCTTTTTTATTCAGAAAAAGGTCACAATGGTAATAACCAAGATTTTCTTTTAAAAAACATAAAAAACATATTTATGATACTGATTCAAAATATGCTTGCTTATTTTGCATAGGGTTGTCCCTCTCATAGGGATGGGTATAATGTCCTCGTCCCCATAGGTCTAGGAATTTTGTCACCCCTTCCATAAACAACAAGGAGAATGCCGACAAGTGCAAAAGCATTTCATATTTGGATTCTGATCATTAAACATTTAAAAAAAAATTTTACAACAAATCTGGGTATTGCAACGGGTGACCTTTCTTGAATAACAAATGACCTTTTAGGCCCTATTTTCCCAAATATCGTGAAAGGAAGCACCACACGCGTGTGACCCCTCTTTTTACTCCTTCTTACCTAAGGACTAATTTGAGCTATATTATAGTCGATTTAGAACCGTTCAAACATTTACCCCCATAGTAACTTTTACCCCTCTCCTGGGGCTCACGCAACAACGGGTTCCCGGCAGACTTTCATATTTGTAAAAGTTATATTTTTCTCTGAAACATTTTGCCCGTGTTCAATCTTGGTATCCATCGTCCGTCTAACCAAAACCTTCTGGGCTGATGCTCTATATCTAACCTTGGTCCAAGATAGTTTGTTCGATTATTGGAGGACATGTTAGAGAGTCTCTGTTATTCCCCATACGGCCAATTGTTGTTTGAGTTTTTTACCACATGACTCAAGTTTATTTTTAGTGGGAAGTGTATCAGGAAAGGCAGTTAACAAGAATTTCCATTATGCCATTAGGCAAATCAATAAAAGACCGGTTTATGCCAGTTGTTTCTGTTAAAAACTCTTTTAAGATCGATAAACCATGTTTTTTTTTCATTTGAAACTTGCATTGCGTTGCGAAACATCTCGCCGATATACCAAGTAGCTATCGAGATTCTATGTTTTTTAATAAAAAAAATTATCGACTAGAAATCCCAGTTTATCGACCGAAAAGTTTTTTTCTCGGAATGAAAAAACAAGTATCCAAATATAAGAATCTGAATTCTCGATCAAAAACCTGCAATGTCACTAAAAATGTTTCCACAGGAATCCATTTTTAACGACATAAGGTAGTTTTGTGTATTTATTGTTTTTGTGCGCATACAGCTAGGAAATGTATCCTCACCTACGGTCCGGTATTGGACGGTTTTTTTTGACATTATTTTTCTTGGTGTTTTATGTTGTGCAAATTAGCCTACGCTGTACATATACAAACAGGTGCGAAATTGCCTAAATGTAATTAGGCCTTATTTTGATTTCAATTTTTGATGGTGCGAAGGTGCGTTTTTTCGAAGAATTTCTTTATTCCGAAAAAGGCTATTGCTCCTATTGGTTTTTACTTCCGAGAGGTTTTAAGTCCGAAGGGGCGCTTTTTTGTCCGAATTTTCGGACAAACGCCCCTTCGGGCTAAAAACCCCTCGGATTTAAAACCCGGATATTTTTTTCGGAAAACAATGTCCCTTCGGAGTAAAAATCATTGTTACTACTTTTTCGGAGACACGTCCATTCGGAAGCAAAGAACTCAATTATGTTCAGTCGGACTTCCGACCCCTTTTTTGTTTTCGAGAGACCAATGCCCTCGGAAGAAACCAACCCTTTTTTCTGAAAGAATAAACCTTCGGGAAAAATTTAACCGTTCGAGTGACTGATCTTTCGAAAAATGAACACTCTTTCGGACAAACGACCCTTCGTAGTAAAAACTTTTCGGCCCTATAACACACTTCGAAGAACACCCTAATCGGAAATAGGGACTTCCATAGATAGCTTGTTCGGAACAACGACCCTTCGGGGTAAAACCTTCGGAGAAATAACCCTCCGGAATATGAGTCTGTTCCCTCCTAAAGAGACACGAGGACATTTCCAGAAAGAAGCGCCCATTTTTTTTATTCGACACCCAGGTGTTTTGCCATATTTGGAAATTTTCAAAAACAAAAAAACACGCGTTTTTAACCTAATTTTAAATGTTTTTTATGTAATAATATGATGATTTTCGTATTTTCTGTCGTGCACGTCAGAACATCAAGCAAGGTTTTCTATAGGGACGATACGCATAGCGGCAAGTTCAAAACAAAGTTTTGCTTATTTTCGTTTTGTATTGTTTATCAATCGGCATCCAAAATGTTCTCGGTATTGGTCTACAACCGATCAATGCAATTTATGAGAATTCGTGCTCAACAAACTCTCCTCCGGTCACTCTAAAGGTGCTTGTTTCCGATTTTTGTGTACCGTGTTTTCTATCTAATATGCAGAGCTTGGCACTTTCATCCATTTAACCACCAAGTATCGTGGAAACCAACTTGCGGTTTTGATAGTAGAAGGCGTTAATGCACATTCCAATGCCTATTCACACGTGCTAATATTGATGGTTAACCATTAAAACGGCGTATTTGCGTCCTGTATCTTGGGAAAGAAGGGATTGAAGCTACACTTTCAGAACGAACTGAGAAAATCTGGCCTTTCATTCATCTGATATCAAATTCCATACTACTTCCGGGTAAATCAAGGGGAGAATCCCACAGGCGATCGGCAACACCACCTTAAATAGCTACATTGGCTCCCGATCAAGTGAGCGTGTGTCCTTTAAGCTTAGCTTCTTTTGGAACAATTCCCTCATGCTTGTCCGACTACTCTGGCCGGCCCGGCCTGCGGTGTTGTTTCTCGTACAAAACGGTCCGTGCCATGGGTGACAGCGCTTTCAGCAGTGTTTGCCCCATCCCGCCTAGCCTTTACCCGATCTCTGTTCGTTACTCCAGGTCTTTTAAAGCAAGATTATTACATGTTTTTTAGAGCGCCCCATTTTTCAAAATTTGGAGATTTTTACACGGTTGCTATTGGCACTGGCTATAAGCTATACCTGTTTCAGAGAGGGGGGGAGGTAGTTAAGCTCTCCCAGAGGAATGTCTATGTGTCACAAACGATGAATTTTTCTACTAAATAATTATTATCGGGATAACCCGATAATAATTCACGGTCCGCTGGAACCGGCCTTCCCATGTGAAATAGCCGGGAAAATGCGCCATGTACGTGTCTACGCTCATCCATTAGTTTGTTTTAATAGTTCGGCAAGTCAAGTTGGGTTATTTTCTCGAGTTTGCCCTATTTTCACATGGACCGGACAATAAACGTAGCATTTCCTCCAGCTTGCCTTTAGTCCCCATCTGGGAATCCCCCCAATTTTTAATTACAAAATCGCTTATTTTGGTGATAATACGCATTTTTTTAGCATTCTCGTCGTTCGCAGTATAGTTTCCTAGACAATACCAACGTAACTCTGCAAGAAAAAAATATCACGCTTTTTTGACAATTTGGGGCGCTCTTCAAAAATGTGCTAATATTGCGTTCCGTTCGTATCGTGCCAAGTCCTCAAATCAGTGGAAGAGCCGTCTTTACCCAGCTATAGTTTCATCATCCAGGTGATCAGGCCTGGGATTCTCCTCTCTTGGGAACTTGTAAACCTCACAGTCCTCTATGATGTGGCTAAGGTTTGTGCTCTCCACAATCGAAGTTTGGTGAAAGTTCTACGCCGATCTTGTGAAGGAAATTCTTTGTACGACCAGCGCGCAGTTCTGAGTCTGTTGAGGTTGACCCATGCTTTCCCACCAAGGTCAAGCTTTGGGCTTCTTAGATGGGCTGTCCACAAACTGCTTTAGGTTCAAAGTAGAGGTGACCATTGCTCATAACCATCTGTCCCCATTGATCCAGGATGATCTCTAGGGTCTGTGACTGCAGTGGTCATGGAAGTGGGTAGCAAGTGATTCCGTGGAATCTCTGATCCTCAAAGGGTGTTGGTTGTGGGATTAGGCTACCAGGTTCACACATTCTTGGCGAGCTGATCGTCTGAAGGTTTCCTCCTAAGTTGCAGGAGCTATGCCAGACAGAATTGGAGATATGCTCAGCGTCGCCCAAAAGGCACCACTAAACAGTCCTCATTGCATCATTCCAGAACGACATCACTTGTGTGAATGTACGCTGGGACTCCATATGGTGCAGCCTCTTCTGCGGTGGAGTATGCCAAGCACGTTTGATTTATGTAAGGTGTCAAAGGATGCACCCCGTCCAAGTTCCTGCGAGCCTTCTGAGGGAGGTTACACGAGACTGCGTCTTGGCAGCGACTGCCTTGGTGTGTTGAATTGAAGTAAGGCTGCGGGTCCATTTGACGCCAAGGTACTTCGGTGTTGGGTCATGTGACGTTTTTCTCCATCTAGAGTGATGTTTAGTTCTCTTTTTGCGCATCTCGATTTTGCAAGTGGAAAACAGAGTGAGTTTCACGTGCCATCGGTGGAAGAATTTGGTTACAGTGATTAGTCTTTCTGGCAACACCGTTTTCTAAGGACTCAACGCAATCAGCAGCGATTTCCAAGTGGCCGTTTCGTCTGCGTAGGAGTACTACGAACAATCTTTTGGCATATCTGAGACGTAGAGGTTTGGAAAGAGACTGGGTGCCAGGACAGAACTTGTGGACACCATTCCGACGTTTGCGCTTTCTACTTCCTACTGCGTTGCCCATTTGACGTCCCAGACGAAGATCTGGTCTTGGCTGGAGCATAATGAACTTGACCAGCTTGACATCCCGGAAGATTTTGAGTAGCTTGAAGGTAGAGACCTCGGTGCCAGACTGTACCGTACGCAGCAGTTAGGTCTATAAAGACTGTTCCAAACTTCTGCTTTCTCCTGGAAGGCTGTCTCGATATGTCAATTTTAGGGTCATGTGAACAACCTTCTCGCGGCGCCCCCTGTTAATGCCATCACCTTTTGTGGCTAACTGATTCAACAACTTAAGTCCAAACATCGTGTTTTTAAATAATTGCTTTAAGAAAGCTCTAAACTTTCAAAATTGCTGATCCGGGACAAGGAAAAAAAATCCTATCAGAATCCACGTTTTGGTTATCTTTGTTACTACTAGCATGTGTGTGCTAACATAGCCTGCAAGAGTTTGAATTAATCATTGCTTCACATGCATTTTCTTATTGATTAGTTGCTGTTTTTTTACTACAACGGCGGTTTTCCCCTACTCGCGTGTCGCCTATACGTCAGCTATATCGTGTCTACCGAGGCCGGTACTGCCATTGTACACACGGGGCTAGTTTGCGTATGCAGTAGCTTCAAGATAGGGCTTGCAAAGTACAAACACATTAATAGGTTCACGATATGCGGCTACTCACAGTACCTACCCCATGGTATACCTGTGGGGTTACCCCTAGATTGAGAGAAAGTGGTATGGTGCATACATTACCAGAGTAGACTCTACCACTTAGCTACTTTGCAGTTACTATGGCCGCCAATTTGATAGTGGACCGAATGAGGGCTTATAAACATGTTCGCTGTTTAGCATTTGGGTCATTTTTGATGAAAATTACAAATTTGCTACCTTCCCCAGATTTCCATCCGATGAAATGCAGTCAAGTCATGCATTTAATGTTAAGGTCGGTCCCATAATATTTAAGTCAATGCCAGGGTAAAAAAATGAAAAAGGGAAGCCCACCACCTGTGCGGCCTTGAGGTATGGATTAATTACTGATTAGCTATCGATATCAACAAGCTTAGAATAGTCATCAAGAGTTAAACCGAGTGTACGAGTGATGGTTGAGAGGAATTTTGTATGAGCAATTATGAATTGGAATAATGCGATTAATGCCCCTGAGCTGATTTGAGCATTAATTAAGACCGTCGACCGTCAATGCGACAATCATTGGAATGATACGGTCAATGTTGCTGTTTTTAGTATTTGGTATTGGGGAAATTGGTAATCGGTAAAATAAGGAAATAGTTGATAAACAATCAGGAACGTGGAACAGAGATGCAGAAAAACTTATAAATCAACCAGGTGTGTGAACGAATCCTGGTCCTAATTCTTCAAACTCAGAAATCGAAAAAAATCATCAAATCAGTTTTTGATGTCTGTAACAAGTCTAGGTATCCTAAAACATCACTACAATGCTCACCAAAAGCAGACTAAAAGGACAAAATCGGATGTTTAAGTCATTAGTGTCTTTCGACACTTCCTAATACCCGGAATTGAATGGAGATTCGTGTTCTGTCAATGCTTCGGTTGGAAGGGTACAATGAGAATTTCTACAACAGGCTGATTCTTCCCTTTTAAGCTATTCCTGCAAATTTCATATGTTGATCTTTCGGCTAAATCACGGATATGTCCTAACTTGTGTGGAATCTGGATCACTGAACCGACACTGATAGCGGGTCTGAGTCGCCGAGGAACAACAGAAGGTGCTTTTCCGGCCTTGGCAATATGGCGGGACACAATGCCATACACCTTGTCATAAATTAAAGGAATTTGTTATAACAGAGAACATCTGTGTGACTATGTCACCAGCAGGTGTATGCAGTGTTTGCCTCCCGCCATAGTGCGAGGCGAAAAGCATTTCCTGTTGTTTCACTCGTCGTCCATTCAACTGTGCGGCAGACCGCTATCCATGTGCAGAGGCGTGTTTGTTCATAACATTCATAAGTCACGGGTACTGTGGAATCCCGTGGGATTTCAATGATTAAAGCATAACACCCTATTTATATACCTTAAATAGGTCCTCAGAGAACAGAAAGTTTTGATGGAGATTCCCAGGCGTGTCCAGAATGGCGGCCAGCTTGGGTTTTCAAACTGGCGCCCTTTTTGTTTAATTTCACTCATACTCGAGTTGTGGAATGTGCTAGAAGCTAGTTTTTGTGCCAAAACTTCAGGTTAAACACTACAACTCTCTGGAAAGGATACACGATTGAAGAGTAACAGTAAACTGGCAGTCCATTTTTGAGGTTTTTCAAAATGGCCGCCATTACCATGTTTTATTGTCTTCAGCAGTCATTTAGTGGTGAGTTTAATATACAATTAATTAAGGTTGCAACAATCTCCATTAAAACTAGCCGAAGATGTATATCACGATGTTTCATATTTGAATCAAAAGAAATTCTTTTCAATCCATCTTGTATAATTGTATCTACCAAAAAAAAACTTCAACGAAAAAAAACACAGTTTTAAAAAGAGACGAGCCGTATAAAGTTAATAATGTTAAGAGAGCAACCAGTATACTCAAGTGCGTCTGCGCCATTGGCAAACTTGGTCCCATATTTCTTCCTCCCCTAATTCCTTTGTTGAGAACGGTTTTGTGATATTTCATTAAAGAACCATAATCATTAGATCAATCGTTGATTTAAATAAATCCAACCGGCATTTGTTTCTTACGGTTATATTGGGCAGTTTGAGTTTGGGTATTAGTATTCCATTTCTTGTGTAAGGGCGTCTTGTGGTCTGACTTGAATCTTTTCAATTGTTAGTGATTTCTTAGTTTCGTTTGTTTTTATCTTGCGTGATTTCTTGTTGTTTTGGATGTATTCAATACGGAATAAAGCCCCAATTCCTTGTAACATCATTTGCCTTCCCAAGAAAAATTTGTTTTCAGAACGGATCGCATTCACTGTTATATCGAAGTATTTTTTGGTTATGAGTTTCGTGCCTAAGAGTCTAACTCACAATATGTTTTCTGGGATTGTACCAGTCTTTCTGTGAGATACCCTAAGGAAAGGGTATAAAATCATAGGAAGGTCCCGCTGCTTTGGTTGTCTCACGTATGAAAAAGGGGTTTGTTGTTTTGAACCCGGTTGGTAAAGAAACTGATTGTCCCCCATGAGAGAGTTTCCTAGCTACCATAGCAACATGTCGGCATAAACCGTGACCTGTAGACGAGCCATGGGTACAGTGCTGACACAAATGATGTGCACAGTACCCAATGGAGAACACATAAGACCATGGGTGGTAGGAACACTCAGTTACACGACCGCGGTAATATATGACACCGGCATTATTGTTATTGCACACCCCTTCGCATGAAAACTTATAAATTTAATTTGGGCTGGCTGTTTGGAGTGCATGGGGATAAAACTGATAATTTTCTTTTGCATGTTAATAAATGGGACCAATTTTGCCAATGGGCAGACGCCTTGAGTATACTTGGTGCTCTCTTACATTTATTACTTTATACGGCTCGTACTCTGTTAAAATTTAGTGGTTTTTTTACGTTGAACTTTTTTTGGTATATTCCTTTATTTTTGTGAACATCAATAGTCTCTCAAACTTGAGATTTTATATACATTTATTATATATAAGTTGAAAATAAAACTTTAGTGTTTTTTACATTATATTGTTCCTCAGTTACTGAGATATTCAGATTTTTTAAAGTTTTGTAATTTTAGGCTTTTTGCACAAAAAATATAATTCAAAGGGGCATAAATGGTGCAAGTAAGATTTTTTGTCCCTTTTTGGATAAACACTGGTATTTTACATTTTAAAGAAAAGAATGAGTTAACTGCTTATCATTTAGGAAACAGACGTATTTGCAACAGGCACGTGGAAATTTCTAAGGAAACCGCATGTTAATTTCTACGATAAATCTTAAAAATAAAGCATCATCACTCAGAATCCTTTTTTGAACTGGCGAAAAGCGCATAAAGACCCCGGAAAAGTCCCCCACACCAGGCTGAAAATAACTAAAAATCTAAATTTGGCAAGCAAAGTGCTGAATTCCTGGTCTTTTCCTTGAAAAGTGGCATCTCTGCCAAATATGAACATTATGTCTGGAACAGGTAAATTACAAACCGAAGCAACGCACGAATCCGCATAACCGTTTATCATGGGGAATGGTGTGAAATATGGACTGTGTCACTGTCAGTACTTTCAGTATACTTGAATTTCTACTTTATATTTATATCATAAATTAATCATCTCAACTAAAAGAATGATAGAACCAACTGAGACTTACTATATATAACAACATTAATTAATAATCGAAATGGTAGTCCCCTCGCCCGGTGGACTCGAACCGACACCACCCAAAATAAAATCATATTTTCCTTATCGTAGACCATGGGGCCTCAAAGGTACTTCGAATATTGGGCGGATTGTAGTCCCTTGAAACATCCCCGAGAAGTTTCAACGAATTTGGATTGTTGTATTATGAATCGATAGTTTTCATATAGGGGCTCTGACAATGCAATTAATTCATTGCAGATTTGTGTGCTTGTACGGCCTCTTACACTTTTGTCCAGGAGCCTAGTTTTTATTGCTCGTTTTCCCCCTTGATAATTTTTAACTGGTTTGCCTCTGGTCCTCTGGTAATGAAAATGAAGCAGCTTCTCAAACAATAGACGGCAGAAATTTTCCCTGTGATATTAATTTTTCGTTTCAAATGGAGAAAATCACCGATTTTTTTTAATAATTGTTGTCTCATTTTCCGTCCTAGGTAGGACTTTTAGATTATATTTTTTTACTAAGTACTTCGAAGACAACATATCTATTGTTATGAGTATTCATTGCAAAATCGAAACTGACAACTTTGGTGTTTCCTGACAATAACTTACTAGCTAACAATTAACAATACTTCCATATCTGTTTCAATGGTCAGGGTGCCCGTTAGCCTACAAATTAGAGAAGATCACCAGACTGAATCTACGTAATTTAATATGCCGAACGTTGTGGCTACGGCGTACTCGAACTGACAGACCCCGACTATCCAAAGTAAAGTCAATGACTCCTATCGTTAGACCGAGCTGCGCACGGAGAAAACTCGTAACATAAGACGCGAATTGTTTTATATGCTAGTGTAGGGTTCCTTATTGGATGTTGAACAAAATAATTCACGTTAAACAATCATTTTCTTTGTATGAAGTCCATTATTTTCAATGTTAGCATTAAAAGGCACATCATGAAGATAAAAAGAAAACATGTACTAAATTTTTCATATTAATTTCGTAATAAAGGCTGTAGGTCTGTGATAAAAACGTTTTTTAAGTTTTCACATTTTTGCCACTAATATCACTATACTACCGGTTGAAGCATTTCTAACGCGTCTTTTCCGTTGTCAAATTCATATCTGCTCATGAAAGTACAATCTACTTCTGAGGGTTTAAATACATGCTGAGCTTATTGTATTACGAGTATTTAAGCGATCGTTAATGATACTCCCACCTCCCCCTCGTGGTTTACTCGTCACACACGCGTCAAACAAATGGAAGTTTGTTTCTGATAAATAATCACGTGTGTGTCGCTTGTATCATGGTGTTTCTAATTCCTTTTTTGCTGTTTTGCTTATTTTTTTATTGTTTTTTAAACACTTGGTGACAGACTACCGGTATCTAATAAGAAAAGATTGGAAATATTTGAACCTAATAGATGAATTATACGTTCCATTCCATCAACTCCAATTGCCAAGGTGACCTGTAAGTAGAAAATGGATCTTATACTCTCGTGTAATTTTAATGGGCTGAAAGTCGTGGGCTAACGCCGGACTCGAACTGACAACAATAGACTATCCAAAAGTAAAAATCAATAACGTCCAATGCTCAGACCGCTCGGCCACAAGGAAGCTAATACATGTAACGCAAAATTAATTGGATATGATAGTAGTGATGGTTTCAGATTGATGTTGAACAAAAAATCCCGTTAAAGTCATTTTCTTTGCATAGAGTGAATTATCTTCAATATTAATCACTAAAGGCACATGATGAGGATAACTAGAAATTAGGAGTAAGTTTGGCTACTATCCATTTCGTAATAAAGGCGTAGGTCTGTGAACCCCCTGTAATAGTTTCGCACTTGCCACTTAATACTCATATAAGTGCCCCCGTTTGAAAGTCTTCTAGCAATCATTTTCCGTTTTCCTCTTATTTCATATTTTGCCACATGAATGTGTCCAATATATTTTGTGGGGTTTGAAATACAGGCTCTGGTTGTGTATTGCGATCGGTTAAGTGATTATTGATGATATTGCCACCACGTGCTATTTCTTCGTCAAACGCACGGAAAACAAAGGGAAGTTTTTTCTGTTAATATCTCACGGTGTGGTGTCGTTTGTATCTTGGCTGTTTTACTGTTTTTTTTTGTGCGTTTTTTTGGTGTTTTTTAGTTGTTATTTTTTAAACTTGGTGGACACACTACTACCGTGTGTCTTAATCAAAATGCAGCATTATGACTAATAATAATAATAAGGTTTATTTAATCTCAAAAGCGTGGCCTAAGGCCAAATTGTCTAGAGACTTTACAACTTAATAATTACTAGACAGAAACATTCAACTTGGAGCACATCTTAAACGCGACATGTTGCAACTTCAAACACACTACAAACGAATACACACCGGATGGGTAGTGCCAAGATGCTTTCATGTTTCATTTGCCTTTCAAATGAACCATGCGAAAGTGCCATTCAGGTTTTAATCATATCTGTTATCAAATCACAATCCCCAATGATGTTCCCGAATTAAATCCAATCGATTCGAATCCGATGACCCTTTGCTCCAGAGGTACGCTTGCTAACCCTAGACCACGCCAGTTCCTCGCCACGACAAGCACTTTGTTACCCCATCTTACCAAGATTTTTTTGCCACCACATTGCTTATGATTTTGATCCCAGTGGGTAGCTATGGTCCTCGTCTTTCCATTGATACAAAATAAGTTATAACAAACTAGTATGGCAATCCACAAAATTATAATAAACTAATTCAGTCTGCCATTGTTATATTCCACAAAATATGCTAAGATCCATTTTGCACTATAAAGGAGAATATTGGATTTTTCATGCGGTTTTCAACTTTAAAGGTTGGCAATTTGCACTTAATTGCACACGAAGATAAAGTTGTAGAGCTGTACTAATAAAATATTTAGCCATAAAGTGTACCATCCCCACTATCCCCCCCCATACACACACCCAACACCATCAACACACAAACCCTCATTTGACTTTGAAGGGAGCTCTAACCTTTACAAAAAAATCGCTAAATTTACCAAAGAATGAGAAAACAATTACCTGGAGCATTTTTGGCGAATGCTAATTGGCGTTTTAACGCACAGGAGGAAAGTTTACATGGGTGTTACCTACCCCTGCTAAGAAAAACAAAAAACACAGACGAGGGCTAAACAATAACAAAAACACTGTTTACAATTTACATAGAACAACCCATAATCACCACTGTCGAACTGTCTAGTGCCGTCTATTTTGTATGAGTACATTTAAAGCTTTCTGTAGGGTAGTCCATGAGTGCTGTAGAGAGCTGGAATGTTGGAGTACTCTATTTGGATGATATCCTTTAACCAACTTGTAACACTGCCTTTGTAAGTTTGGTTGTTAACTGTAGAATTCCCACAAATATGATTATCAAGAACAAGCTCCCTATTATAATTCACTTTGCACGATTCCTATCATAACAGACCAGAGAGGTAGAATGTGCCCACAAAACGCCAAAGTGAGCATATTTTAAACTTCTTTAAAAGTTCACTTTGGAGTTGTTTCATTGATATGAGCCCCCACAAATATGGATTTACACGAGCAAAAGCTCACCATCAATCCACTTCGTGTTAATGGTTGTCGTCCTCATCTGCCAGGGGGGCCCCGGTACCTTTTGCCACATTTCTTGAATTCATCGGACTCGGTGAGGAACATCCAGTAAGTTTCTGTAGGTGTCAGTCCATTATCATTTTGCAACTAATTGTTGGCACCTCAAGACTTGGCACAAAGCCTTCATCAAATGAAATATTGGCATCTGGAGCAGGATGCAAATGTCACCACTGGCTTGCATTTGTCATCCCCTAGATCCCCATCTTTAGTAATGGTCGCCGCACCTCTGGATGTGATATGTCATTGTACCTGATCATCGCCGTTGTGGTAGCCGCACAATGGTGTAGTAAAATGCTGCTCTGGTAGGAGGCAGACCATACCATTGTGCCTTTTCTTGCCTTGTTTTTACTTGGCCGCGACCAAACAAAATCCTCACATCCAGGTCTCGGTCATCTTCCAAAACATATACAATTGTACATCTGCTAACTGACACTAAATGCTTTTTTGATGGCTGGCTAATAGGTTCTTCATATGCGAATGTTTCATGCCACTCCGGGTGTGTAAAGGGCATATATCTTTGTCATCATCGGGCCAATTCTTTCAAGTCCTTCAAAATGTCATTTCCCTTGCCGGCAAATCTCCCAGTGACATCTGCCCATGATAATGCATGGAAAAGGGGAAGAAACTCGGCCTTCTGCATCCAGAGCATTGAAATAGGGGCATATGGGTTCTTCTTATATACTCATGTGACAAACATGCCATAATAGTACAGAAGAATGGCTATAGAAAAGGACGTCTGTGTAATGGTGAATAAATTCTTACGAGTGGCCAAATCAAATTATTGTGTGCCATTTAGACCTATGGAGAATGAGGTTTGTGTGTGCTTCTTGGACGCTGGTGAACCTAATTCCAATTTTTCTATGTTGGATTTACACGGTCAAGAAACCGTAAATCAGAGGTCGTTGGTGGTCCTCGCCTAGAGCTGCACTTTACCCAGCTTCATGCGACCCACTACCACTCAATGTACAATGAGAGTGTACAAATCCTGGAGGTTAACAAAGCCCATTACTTTACTACGGGTAGGCTGTGGTGAATAGGAAATTCAAGCCCGTGATGACATCTTTGCCTCCTTCTCCAGATGCAGGTAATTCATTTGGTGAAGACCGTGATTGTGGCAAGCTTTTGATTGTGGCAATAATTTGCAAAAGTGGAAAGAATGAACAAAAACTTTGTGGATGCTTCATCGAGTCTGTTGAATGCAAGAATGCAAGAAAGAAGTGGATCTAACAATGCCCCATGTTAAAAATACCGTAAAAACATCGTTTAACTGTCAGTTGGGACTCACAATGTGCAAAATCCTGTTAGCAAAATGTCATTTTTAAAAACTGTTATGAGTCCCAGTGCATTTAAAACGATGTTTTTTATGGTCATTTTTAACATTGCATACAAAAGTTGATGCTGGACGACAGTGAATAGAAAACTTTAAAAAAACACCTGTGGTAAAACTAAATTTTCAAAAGTGTAATGTGGGACTCATAACCAAATAAACAATTCAGTTGCACTTAAGTGCTCGCTGTATTATTTTACCGTCACATCTACCTCATCTGATCTGCTTTGATATAGGACTCATGCAACTGTATAATAGTGCGCTTATTCTTGATAAATCACATTCGTTGGGCTCTCATACACATACAGTTCCACATTGCACTTTAAAGACTCAAAGACTTAAATGGACTCTTACAAAAAGACTGCGCTACAGTTCTACAGTGGTGTAATCATTATTTGCTTCCATGTACATAGGCCAGTGTATTTGTTATCTTCTTTAATAAGTTTAAATCGGATGTTTAGTAATGTTGCAAGTAGAATTCATCTCCACTCGGCCCATTCCACTGCATGTTATACAATATTGAATGTGTTTGAGTGCAATGGAACTAATATTTTCATAAGTGAAAGATGAATTCCCTTTCACGAGGCGTCGTCCCGAGTTGAATGGAACATTCCATCTTTTCACCGAATGAAAATATATTTTTTTCCATTGCACAATGGAAAAAACATTCAAATATTTTTGTTTTTATATAACAACCTAAAATAATCCTTGTCATTTGATATTAATAGAACAAGACTTACATTCTCTGTGTCCATATAGCAGGCTGCCTGTTTGCGTCCAATTCACAATTTTATACGAAAGTTCCATGTTTGTACTATAAACAGCTTGGTGAACAGAGGCTATAGTTCCCAAAACGTGTCAATTATGTAAGCAAATAATCCAAAGAAATTAAGACCTTCAAGCACTGGCCACAAATGTATCGAAAGTAAATGTATCATTCTTCAAAAAAATTCAACGTCGAATTCTTTTCAGAGTAACCAAAAATCAATCCAAACGTCAAAGTCCAAACTTGCCAAGTGTCAAAATGTCAGAAACATAATATATTTTTAAAAGTTGTTATTTTTTGTTGTAGAAATTCAACTGGCCCATGTAAATGAAATGCTGCCCAGATGAGTTGTAGCATTTTGGATACTGAAATTTGATTCTTGTAGAATCAATTGCCTTTGAGAATTTTTAAATGCTATCTGCGGCTACGGCATTCAGACTCTCTCCCTGACTTCGTCATCTATTTTTGGTCCCGGAAGCGTGGTACGGCTAGGCCTGCCGGCATCGTCAGCCATAGGCGAAGATTTTCGTTGCATTTGGGACGGCATTGAAGCACTCATTTCTCTTTTTCTCATCGCTTGTGCGGGCAAGTGCTTCCAGGGAAATCAGACTTGTGGGCCATAACATCCTATAATAATCACGGCTTGCAAATCCTGCATGGTCCTTAATACGGTTACAGTAGTCGCTCTCAGACTATGATTTGTGTACTTCGTGGTACAACCAGCTGCATGAGCGATACCCTTTCCTCTTTGTGCCTAGGGTGTTGACACCAATGGTGCATTACAGTACCAAGGTCCTTCTGACGGAGCCATGGGTTTGGGGCGCTGCCATAGGCTATCCAATGCAGGATTCAGTACCTGCTTATAAGCCAGAAAGCTGGACACAGGGCATCTGCTTGACCCAGGAATTTCATACATGTGGCCAGAGTACCCCTCGTCATCATTCTCTCTTCTGGTTTTTGTAAGTGTGTCCCGATGCACAATATAGCGAAGGTTTTGTTCATCTGTTTGGAGCATAAAATCATCAGCCTTCATATCCCGTAGATTTTCACGTCCCCTGTTGGCAAAGTAAATCATTACATCCATGAACACTTTGTTCTGTAGGCCAGGTGGTGTGGTAATGTTGAGGGCTTCCGATGAAAAATTCTAGCCATGTCTTCCTTACTGATTGAGTTCTTGTGTCGCACAGATCCTTTCCCTTCCTTCTTAAGTTTGACCATCATTGCCTTGTACACGTCACTGCTTGCTGAAAACTTATCTGATTTTGTGATATCGATATCTCTTTGCGCTTTGAAGTGGCGATGTAATCCATAGCGGATCCCGTGCATCGTCTTCTTCGTGTACAGCGTACCGTCTGCTTTGCGTAGACCGGCATAAAACCGCGACAGAAACTTATCGAGATCTGCCTCATCCATGGCTTCAACAGCAGCTAAACTCGACCCAGCACATGCTGCATATGCATCCAACCGGTTGACGGCATAACGTATTTGTTTCTTCGTATTTTCCGCATCCGATCGGTCTAAAAGCTCGCTCAAATCTTCTTCCGATACCAGCACAAACGATGGATTTGTGTTGCCCGCCATCTTTAAAAAATCGTCTGGTAACCAATGCCAGCATCCGGGTATTACTACAATCGCGTAGTCTAAGGCAAAGTTCGCATTTTATGTAATGGTTATATAACATCGACGCGGGCATCGACACAAATATAGGAAGGGGGGTGAGGCGTGCAATGTACCGAAATGAATGGAACAAAATTACACGGTGAATGGAACCAAAATGCACGGTGAATGACTTTAAATATGCAATGTAACATTTTTCAATTAAATGGAGAAAATATCTCATGTCATGTGACCTATAATCTACCAATCAAATGACAAGGATCTATTTAGGTGTTATATAAACCGTTATGTACGATTATGAACAAGGATACTATAGTGCATTTATCTTTCTCGAGTCAGGTGACATCATTGTGATCCAGTGCCCAAAGCATTAAATCGTGAGCGTTGATTGAAAGTACTGACGTTTAACGTGTGACAGGAGATATAGTCGTCTGGACTCAAACTCCACCTACAATGGTGAAGAACATAGCATCAGTTGCATCTTCAGGCCACATTAGTTTCACACTTTATTCCGTTGTTGTCTGTGGAGCCCGGACTTTTTACACCGATGTAAAAGGAGATATAATCCCCGGGCTCCCAGATCCGACAATGAATACGCTGGAAGGAAATCAACTGAATCAGTGCCCTATTCTTTAAACGTTTGGTGACTATGATGCCGGCGTGATATAAAAACTTCTACACCGACACTTAGAATGTACGAAAAAATAACCTTCCTGACCCCTGTTGAAATCAGTGACATTGCTGAAGCCAAATGCCAATGCACCATAGCTTCAGGTTTGCATAATGCCCTATGAAATAATTATGACTTTTTACATTGCAAAAAAATGGCAGCCTGTTGAAATACAATTAACAAGATGGGTTGTGGAAGAATTACTACTTCACTCCACAAATTCAAAACAGAAACTTATATACACCTTGGATACTGTACATAGTGGCAGTTAGTGTCCACTTTAAACGGGCCTCGACCTTTTGCCACCCAACCGAATCATTGTGACATGAATCCATTATAAGTTTTGATCGTATGTATAATTCCACTTCAACCGGGCAACCTCCAATCACTGATCAACGACATGCTATGGATGAGTGATTACCCCACACTGTGCATGAACATTGGCGAAGAGGCCTGTTTTTACACTGTTGGAAGCCTTGGTGAGAAATGGTCCGTTTCGGACATTTTTCAGTACCGTATGGGCCAACCACATTACACCACTTATAGAAAATAGATTATCTTGGTTGTCAGCTTCTTACAAGAGTATAGTTCTAACCGTTTTGTCCCATGGCGCTCTCCTTGAATCTGCACAGCACATCACTTGTGATTTGTGCTATAGAGTTAGCATTATACCCAACCAAAATACCACTCTTTATAATTAAAACCATTTTTCGGATTTTTCTGAATGTTCTATCATAAAAATTCCACATATGTTATTGATGATAATATATGCTTAAATTACAGCTTCCACGAAGAAAATCCCTTGAGCACTTTCCCGCACGACGTGATTTTTCTCATGTCCTATGCGTTAAGCACATGGTACGCATGGCAGGTCATGTGCCTATTGAATGCACTTGTGCACATTGAATAGGCAAAATGGAACAGTAAAACTGCAAGATACCATACATTGTATGAACTCACCATGAATTTACTGCCTTGAAAATTTACCAATAAATCATGGTATTGGCAGTCCATTTTGAAAAACCAATGGCTGCCAGTCTTAATGTTCATTTTCTATCTAGCTTTATAATCCCTTCCAACTTGTGGGTGCTTAACATACGTATTTTGATACCAAACCAATCTTCTAGCACATGTCAGACTCGAGTATGATTTAAGAAATATACCAAAATGCGTCCATTTTTGAAAATCAAGATGCCGCCCATCTGCCACCCCTTGGATTCTCCATCAAACTTTTTCTTGTTCTTTGGAATCTACTTAAGGTGTCCTAAATAGTGTGATGCTTTAATCATTGAAATCCCACGGACTTCAATCAACCACAAGTCCCCCCTAAACTATAAGGTACATTTGCCTGGGCTTAAATTTCACGGGGGTAATGACCAAATAGAACTTCTTTAACTATCAAAATATCACTTATGCACGGTAAGGTGAGGGAGCGCGGCCGTGGACGTGTTTTTGTCGATCTGGTCACGCACCTTAACCCTCGTCCACCTGGCACTATGTCTGTACAGGTCTGCCACTCGTTGCAGATCAAAACTAGCTATAACTATAGTGGATAGCTCCTGGATACTACTGCTGACCAGTTGTTTATGCTCAAAAAACATCTCTCCTTATTTAAGGATTTCACAACTAGATTTCCCTATCTCTAAATAATAACCATGACCAACGGGGTCCTCACTAAATGACATCATCCTGCTTCACCATCTTACATAAATAACGTCATAGAACCCCAATTTTGCAATCTGTTTTGATTTCAAGGTATAACAAGTTGACTCGTTTTTCGATATTTAGCCCTTGGGGAATTCCTTTTTCTTCTCTTGCACAATTATCTAGCAAATAACATCTGGTCTGATTCTCAATAGGGCACAAGGAGAATTCAATAATAAATAAAGTACCTTTCCCACCTTATGAGCAATCTTTTTCAATAACAAAATTGAGAAATAAATAATATTTTTTAATGACAAACTTAGGCTACATAACCCCCCTGATTCGTTAGTTAGGAACTGGCTGGATACCAAGAAACCCATTACTTGCAGAGATACTTCCGCAGCTAAATTAATAAAGTAGGACCTTCATCGGGGTTAGAATATGCCTCAAAGTCAATGGGTTTGTGGGGTGCCACACAAATAAACATATGGTACACGTAAAAAATATTCTGCATAGCTGTTGGTCTTTTTCACATCTTGACGTATTTTCCGCGACGAATTTGTTATTTGCATGGGGGTGCGGTAAATTGCTATTTTTTGTTTATTTTTTCATTTTATACAGGTAACAAAGTTTTTTTAAGGTGTCCTTCGGTCTCAGATACCGGGTCAGCAATCTCAAGTAAAATAGCAAGTGAGAGAAAAAAAGCTTTCTAAAATCTCTGGTTTGGTGATGTGAGTGTGGTAGCGAGCCTGCGGATGAGCAGACCACTTTTAGAGGATGATTCATATCAATACTAGATGTAGACGTAATGGAATATTATGATTTTAGCCATGTATAGGGATTTCGAAATATAAAAAAAAAATCTTGATATATCGGTTAGAGCGGTGACATTTCGCCGTTTCTTAGAACACATGAACTCAATTTACGAAGATGATTTATCACACTCTGAAACAATCTCCGGGCGTATATGTCTCAGGAACATGATTTATATCCAGAAATATGTAAATTCGAACCAGTGATGCACAGTGGTTCAATTAGGAATTAACGGGGCGATGAACCCACGCGTTCGTGTATTAATCTCGAGAGGACGGACTCAGTCGCCCGAATAAAAACACACAGACGCATTTAGTCAACTTTGACTAAAATTTTACTTATCAAAGTTTTTAATATGGGCTAAGAGGCCGGTTCCCTTTTATTATGCTGATTCTGCGACTCCCTTGACTGTTCCAAAGTAGTAATCTGTATGCAACATTTTTAGTGCATAACATCAATGTTATAGAATTGGATGGGTCATTTTTGAAATTGTATTGGCCAGACATGCGGTCCTCTTGCATGTAGCACATAAATATAGTTTGATATTGCATGGTCAATGTCTATAAACATGGGTTTATCGAAATATGTTATTTATGTCAATATTTGATTCATGAACGCGTTAAATCTCAGAAGACATGAAATTTAGAAAATGACTTAAAATGTGATTAAATATTCAATTATGAATTGTGGATTGTGTACAATTTCTAGGTAAACCCAGGAAAGTTCAATTTAGTTCTAGCCAGCACAATTTCATCACAGTCTTAATCCACATTTCACCTGGCATGCATTTGAAAGATTTTCAAAACACACTGTCAGTGTCTTGCCCTCCAGAACAACCCGAGCGTGCAGAGAATAAAAAAAATCACATGCGGACACTATCTGGTTTATGGTATTGATTCAATTTCACTTAATAACTTTATTTAGTTTGGTTATGTTTTGACACCCTTTCAAAATTGCTACTCGATACTCCGTGTAATCAGTTTTGATATTTGTCTATTATTTATCGAAAGCCATTTACCTATGTTGTACTATTTCTATGCGGTTACCCTTCCGTGAATCTAGTGTATTTCCGTATCTCAAAAGCGTTCTGTAATTGTATGTAAACAAATCGCCGTATATTTACCTTATAGGTAATGTAAAGAAGTAAATGCCACTTACGGGTCGTAGAAAGTTGTGTTGGTTTCCTAACAGAAAAATGTATTATGTTGCAAATCTACGGTCAGTATTTTGTACAATAAGTTTGTCGATATTAAATTACTTAAATTAAAAAAAGATGATTACAGATGATATAGCATATATATTGAACGCAGATTGTAGTACAAAATTACATTGAATAATACAAATGAATGATAACATGTCATAATTTCGGTAGTCCATCGTTTCATCCCGCTGGTATTAGACTCCAAAATGTTTGCTTGTCCTCCACCGATCGACCTTGTTGTCCGGATATTTTTGCTTTCATAATTTTTGTTAGATTATTTAGAATGATTAATTTAAAAAATAAAAAAGTTCCCTACCGACTGATCCTATATATCTCAAAATTAGTGTAGGAAAATGTTGCAATATTGAAGCAAGGGGCTGTAGAACACGAAAAACCGCAAACATGTTTTCTAGGGTTTCCAGTTATCCTGCTTTTACAATAATTAGAGTTCTGTTGTCGAAATTAATCTTATTCCTTCGTGGACAATTCTTTGAAGACAGTTTCAATTTCTTATTCTGGTTGGTGCTTTGTTACGGTGTAAAAGGAAATATAGTCCGCCAGGAGCCATAGTCTGGGCTGCATAGACGACAACATAATAAAACGTGAAACTAATGTTGCGAGAAGAGTCAACTGAATCGAGTGACCTATTCTTTACCGTTGTAGATGGGTTATGAGTCCGGCGGACTATAAAAAACTTCTACAACGACATCGCGTAGATGTCAAGTACAAAAATGCATAAACAAACTCAATTGGGTTCCTTTTTCTCGGAGCAGTCCAGAAGTCCTACAGTTCAATACAACGGGTTTCTATAGGTCCCTCACCGACACAAAATTACAGCAGTATAACAGTCCGGGATGCCAAATAAATCCACAAAGTCATTCTGTCGCAAAGTCTACTTTAGGATCACCAATTGAATTCCTTTGCTTCCCCAAACTGAAGTTCTTAAACTTCAAAGACGTCAGTAGACGACAGTTTTACTTTAACTGATTTGGTAGCAAAATATATAAATCCTGCTCAGACCTATTATTCCTGCAGATCAATACTACTGGCAAAGAATCGCTCTTGTGAGCACTCTTTTATATTCCACAGGTAATTTTCCCCATATTTTAAAATAGGCTTTAGGGAGCAGTCATTATTTATGCCAGGGGGGAGTGGAGGATTTCAACTTTTTTTCGGCAAAAATGTTCGCGTTCCCCCCTCGCTTCCGTTCAAAAAGTTCATGTTCCTCTCTCTCTCGTTGATGAAAAATTTCACGTTCCCCCCTCTCTCTCTTACAAAATTTTTTCGGGTTCCCCCCTCAAATCCTCCATTCCCCCTGGCGTAAATAATGACCCCTCCCTTACATCACCTAACAAAATACAATAGAAGAGCACTCTGATGATATCATTCTGGAAAACAACCTGTTTTGGAATCCTTGCTTGCACCATACTAGAAAATCTCAAGGGAAATTCCCAGCAATATATGGTAGAGATTTTCAGAAATGTCTAGGAGTATCTAAGCAGATCGCTACCTTTTAGCATTAGGGGAATTTCGTTTTTCTCTTGCAAATTTGTAAACAAGCTAGATACCTTCTCTGTTAGGAATCTTCTCAAAAGTTACATGCAGATATAAAACAATATTTTAATTAAAAAAAATTACTAAGATAGCATAGTTTTAGAATTCCTTTTAGGATTTAGCATTTTTAGGAATGGCCATAGAGATAGCCTAGTTCAGATGATAGTAGAAGGAGAAGTAAAATGGAAGACCAGACCAGGAAGAAGGAAAACAGGCTGGATTGATAACATCAGGAAGTGGACAGATGGAAGAATGGCTGTGGCAAGAGTAAAGGCATACAAGAGAATGCCCACGGTTATATGAGGATTATGGCAATACAGTAGTAGCAGCTGTTTGACCCCATGCAAATCGTCTCTTTTATTTTTAGAGAATGTTTAAGCAGTGGCGACACATTTTTGACAACTCATATAAGTAGGACATGCAAGAGCTACTACCTCTGCAAAAATCAGAAAAATCCATTGCGGGAATCTTGCTATATGGGCCTACAAAGGTCTGGATGTGTATGTTATAGCACCCTCTATATGTCCATTTCCCATAGAGAGACGTGTTAAACTAGATTTTTTTTAAATTTTTTTTTTAATTTTCACAGGATGAAGTCAGTGGTCAAAATAATTCAAATTAGTTGTCAAAACTGTATCGCCGTTGATATTTTTTGTTTTATTCTGGTTTTGTCATAATAAATGAGACTTTAAAACATCTGGGAGCAGTAGCAGCAGCAGCAGCAGCAGGGATGGCGGTTATGCAAAGTAAAGCTGGAGTAAATGATCTTAGAATCCTACATATTACCATGTCCAAGGACGGTAGGTTTCAGGTAACACGGAAAACGGACAGAAGGTACAGCACGATGGCATACGGTAACCTGTGATATAAGCATTTGCTCATAACACGAAACAACAAGATCGGAATCATATGAAATTTGGAAATAAGCTTTTCTCAGAAATATCTAGTGAAGGTAAATAAAACAGAATCGTGAAATGCAGCTTTAAGATTAATATGGTATCAACATACCAGATTAACAAAACATTCAGCTTCGTGCTCCTAGGATTTTCAGGAGTGTTAATAAAATTTTTTTATAGTAAATGCATAAACCCCAAGAAAGTAAGCTTCTTTTCCAGAAAGTAGGATTGTATTGCATTAAATGTATATTATTTTACTTCGCGACCTCACTACAAAAATATGTTATTTTTAAGCATTTAAAACGTTGTAAACATATTGATTGAGTTAAATCGGGTAAGGGTATAATTAGATCGTTTCTCCGATCACACACGAAGCTATACCTGATATCACTAGCACTTAGGTGAAACAGATAGTTGCCTAGATTTACCTGCTTGTCGGATTTCTAATGGATGCAGTGACTTTAAGGATTTTGTTCTGTATTCAGGCTGATAATGAAAATGTTGGATGGCTAACTAAGGTATCATATAAATGGGTAAACACAATTTCCATCAGAGACACTCATTACCCTCCTTCAAGTAAAACTGACATATGTCATTATCTACATTGAGTGTCAATTTTCTCTCAAGTGTCTCTGTCAGGTAAACACCTATACCCCGTTCGGATGTAAGGTGGGACATGACCTCATTTTTTTACCACTTATATTCTATACATTTAGTCATAGGAGATAGTCCACGTTTTGCCAAAATACACTATAGCTACTATGGTATATTTATCCTAGGGTAGCATTATGACCTTGGTCTACTCTAATGCTATCTCAATGTACTTCCTCAAAGGTCACATTCCATCTTATAGTGAATGCATTATAGCAGGGTATTAACCTTCCGGACACTGAAGAATTTCACGTTCCCCCCTCTCTCTTACAAAAATGTTTCGGGTTCCCCCCTCAAATCCTCCATCCCCCTGGCGTAAATAATGACCCCTCCCTTACATCACCTAACAAAATACAATAGAAGAGCACTCTGATGATATAATTCTGGAAAACAACCTATTTTGGAATCCTTACTTGCACCATACTAGAAAATCCCAAGGGCAATTCCCAGCGATTGATGGTGGAGGTTTTCAGAAATGTCTAGGAGTATGTAGACAGATCACCACCTTCCAAATTTAGGAAAGAGTTCCATATGTTATATGGCCTCCATTTTTCTGATTAAACTTTTAAAAATATTATTTTCTCAATTTTATTTGAGAAAAGATTTCTCACAGGACAAGTATTTTGTTTACTATAAAAGAGAGAAAGGGGAATACCCTAGTTGTTTTTGCTAAGTGCACCTGTTTAGATTGCACAATAGGGGAAGTGGGGGATTCCCCAAGAATGCTAAAATTAGTAACTGACTCAGCTTGTTTATGCTTTAAAAGATCAAAACATTGCAAGATCTGGGAATTCCCCCACAAAGTTATATATATGAAGTGATGTAATTTAGATTGTGAAATCTGATTTGATGGTGCAAGGTCATGTTTATGCATAAGAATGATGTAATGTCTATTTTTAGACTGGGATTTTTGTGAAGTCAGTATATATAGGAAAAAAAAAAAAAAAAAAAAATAAATGAGTAAACACAATTTCCATCAGAGATACTCATTACCCTCCTTCAAGTAAAACTGACATCTGTTATTATCTACCTTGAGTGTCCAATTTTCTCTCAAGTGTCTCTTTCAGGTAAACTCTATACCAATGTTCGGTGTAAGGTGGAACATGGCCCATTCTTTTAACCACTTATATTCTAAGATGGCATTTTGTCAGAGGAGATATTCCAAGTTGTGCCAAACTACACTAAGCTACTATAGTATATTCATGGATTATTATGACCTTTATTACTGTTTATATTAACAACATTGGTTATACAGATTAATAAAACACTCAGCTTCTTATCTTTGTAAATGTATAGGATTTTCAGGAGTTTTGATAGTAAATTTCATAAACTGGCCAAGAAAGTAAGCTACTTTTCCAAAAGTACTCTACACGAAAGTAGGATTGTATTGCATATAAATGCTAATTAATTTTACTTTCGCCGACCTCACTTATAAAATATGTTATTTTTAATCATTTAAAAGGTTTTAAAACAACTGTTGAAATTGGTTAAATGTGTAAGGGGTATATACTATGTGATCGTTTTCTTCTCTGGGCTATCTTCTCCATCACACATGAGCTATCGCCTTATATATCACCACAAGCATTTAATATGGAAAACAGATAGTTGCCTAGATTCCCTCTCGTTCGGATTTCTAATGGATGCAGGTGACTTTAAGAAGGATTTTGTTCTGTTATTCAGGCTGATACTGACAATGTTGGATGGCAGTGCTATCTCAATGTACTTCCTCAAAGGTCACGTATCATCTTATAGTGAATACACTATGGCAGGCTATTAACCTTCCGGATACTGAAGATGGAGTCTACAGGCCCATTTTATTGGTCATACATTTAATTATATCATATATTTAGCCAATCAGAGACATGGATAAAAAAAGCCTAAGGTTTGTACATATATGGATGGTCTTTTCTGATTGGTTACTCAAGATTTTATATCATGTTATATCATGTAATGACCCAATTAGCAATTGTGCCAGAAAGATGGTAGACATCGAAGGGGTTAAAATATTAGCTGTATTTTCTTGGTGGCCATTCAGTTTTGTAATTGTATATCACGCATCTTTTAAGATCATATTGTATGCATGCATTTTGGGTAAGTACTTGTTTTCATCTATTGTAATAGGAAGGTCCACCAGAGGATCCTGTATGGCTATTGACGGTGGGGCATGATCTTCTATGCTATTGTTTTTGTAGTCCCCATCGGTGGCGGGATGAGGGCAAAATCATTAAAATCATTATAACCGTCTGTTCTGACCAAATAAAACTTACACACTTTCTTGGAACTGACTAAAACGTCACCAATTTCGCATGGCAGTATCAGTTACCAAATGGCTACACATAGACCTTCAGCAACCATTAAAGCTAAAGATATTTAACAATCGTCCGGTATGCTGTGAGAAAAAAATACTTCCGATTGAGAACAGGGGAATTGTTATATTGTCGAGATTTGAAAAGATTTATGGTGTTATCACACTTTCCTTTTTAAAACCTTTGGCTATTGACCTCCATTTTTATAAGAAAATTTGCCGATAAATCTTGAAATTGTACCATAGTGTTGACCTTATAGCATGTTTGCCTCCATAGCTCATTGAAAACTACACGTTTTTTAACACTTAAGTGCCAGGGCTAAAAAAAAACTTTCCGTTTAGTGTAAAAGGGGGGGGGGGGTTCCTAGGGAACCAACCTAGAACTAACCACTTTCCCATGGAGTTATGACACTAACACAAGTTTAAATTGAGCAAGTAAAGAACCACATACCCACAATAAAATGAACATCGAACTTTGACCTATGACTATGGCAATTGAAATGGTCACTCTCCGAAAAAGAGTGGTTCGCACTTTCATGCTAAGCATACTTCAAATATAAAGTTTGAACCAAAAAAAATTTAATTAATCTACTTTAGAATAACAATTAAAATAATCATTGCAAAATATAGCCAAATTTATACCATCTTGTATTTTCTCAGAAACTTCAAATTCCACCTTTATTTTTCCCAATATACTTACACAGTTAAGAAGCACGGTCATGAAAATAAAATTTGATGCTATCAGGCATATAAAAAGGTTATTGAGTTAAGTATTGATGAATTATTTACTTATTGCCTTCTAAGGTAATATCTAAGCAAATAAATCCAAGATTTAATTAGTTTAATTTTTCATTAGAAAATATTCTTGAGTTTTTTCACTCCGCTGTAGTGACACGGGAGGGGGTCGGGGGGGGCTTTCCTAGGTGACTCCCAATCGAACCTAATTATTCTAATGAAGCGTTAGGGCGGATTTATTTTCTTAAGATGTATTCAGGAGAAGCGATTCATAAATCAGACAATTAGCAAAAAACTCCTTGCAAAATTTGTTTGCGTAACCGGGAAAACGCAAAAAAATCAAATGTTTACTATGGAAACCTCCCCCCCCCCCTTTTGGGCACTAACGTGTTAATCCTTTAAAGGTAGAGAACATGCTATTCGACTTTTCAATATTATTATCCCTGGTTAATCTTTACCCCTTACTGCATATTCTACTGTTTCGAATTTGGTTACTTTTTGAATATTATGTTGTTCATAATGTTTTCTCAAGACAATTCTGGAGATTTTTTCCGTTTTAATTAGTTTTGGCTTAAGTCATCATTTGTCATAACCTTCTTCAATGTGTAATACACCGGTTGGTTGCGGACGCTGAAAATCCAGGACAAAGACAGTTAACATTTTCAGCTTAAACGACGTTTTATTTATTTCATACTTGAAATAACACTCACTACAAGCATATAACTTTAATACACAAGGGAATACAAGCATCTTCAAAAGAATATTCAAAAGAACTAGTTAACAATCAACTACTAGTCCCGTTCTGTGTAATCTGATTTGCGAACTGAAGTTGCGTATTAGTATCACGCATGACTTGAAGTGATGAAAGCTTTCAGCTTCGCAAACGGATCAATAGGACGTGATCATCAGAACCGACCCAGTACAGTATCGATTCAACGCAAGTTACGTGCCCTACCAGATTTTGTTTATTGCGGGGGCGATTTTTTTTAAAATCCAACTTTTTTCCCCCCAATTTCGGCCCCTCCCCCTAATATTTCGCAAAAGGGGACCTTTTTTTTACCAAAATTTACCTTTTTTTTGCCAAAAAACATCAAACCCTTTATTCTTTGCTCCTCCGCTCGCAAAATGTTTTGTTGCCTTTTTGAGTCAAATTGTTAGGTGGGGGGGGGGCCTTTGTGGAATGGGCATAGGGAAGTCCGCCTTCCTCACCCCCACTGCTTACTGCTTACGGTTCACCCTATAATGTGGTCTCGCTTGAATAATTTACAGCAATACAGTGTGCAAGTTGTGATCATCACACACACAAAAGAGGTATATCGTGGATTGGTTATGAGTTTAGGCATTTGAAATGTTGGGTGACAATGAGTTTTACACAATATCATCACGTCATTTCCGAAGATCAAGTACTTTGAGTTAGGTTAGTATATAATCAATATTTTTTTTGAACATTGTGATAACTTCTGCGGAATGGGTCATCTTAATGGTCCATCTAAGTGGAAAACAAAGACATCTGTCAAAGATTGATATAGGTATGGTCTGTACATACCAGTGTATGTTAAAATTAATAAATGGTTTCATATATGAATATTATATAAATTTGCGTCATACTTCGGAAAGATGAGCGATAACCAAGCCTAATTGTGCTAAAAACGCTTAACATGCTTTCATCAAAATAAATAAAACAACGTAAGCTACATCTGTTCGCACGCTCTATTTAAAATTGGTTCCAATGTAACTGTAATGAAACGTCATTATTTTATATTAGTCTCAATTTCCAACAGGCGTAACGTTGCTTGCAAATAGACTAGAGTCAAAAGAAAAAAAACAAAAAAAAAAAAAAAAAAAAAAAAATATTAGACAAACAAAATAAGAGAAAACAACTGTAGGGCCTAGGGCAAGAGCCGATTACTTGTACACTCTACATACTGCGTGTTCTTTCTGAATGTTATATGCTATTAAGGTATAAATACAAAGGTCCGCCCACGTTTCCCCAAGGGGGCCATTGTTCACATCCAGTGCAAAAACAAATTAACCTTAAATTGCTTCACAACGTAGTGCAATTTATGCATGTATTGAATACATACTTGTGTACGTGCTGGGACTTTCTTTTGACATACATGTACATTTTGGATTCTGCTTTAGAGACGACAAAAGTTGCCGAGTGATATTCTTAAGGTGCCCTTTGTGATTCCAGTACGTAGACCATCTTTGACCAAGCTTATTACACAATTTGAGTGATTCGATCTTACGGTTTTGTGTAATTAACAATTGCTTATAGGCCATGATTAGGCCACGAATTGCGAATGATAGAATTTGAACGTAAGATTAGGTTCGCATTGATTACTAAGGCTCATTGGTTCAGATGATATAAAACTCAGACGATGAAATGCCCCTTACGCCGCTCTCCTCACCAACATGTGTGCCACGGCGCCATGCGCAATTGTCTGTCCATTTGTTCTTCTTCTGGCTGCTTGGGTACGAAATCTACAATACGTAAGCCCTCACCTTAGTTTCCTTTGACATGAGGTCGGCTACTGCCTCTTCTAACAGACGGGATTGTCCCAATGTGTCCCATTGTAGTAAGATGTGAGAGTATTGAAGTGAAAAAGCCAAAAACGTCATCTTTATATAAAAGAAATAATTTAGTATACCGCGCATCGACAGAATTCCAAGTATACTTCTCATCTGCGCCGATTATTAACCATTTCATGTCAATCACCCTGTTTTGGACTATTTTGCCCTGCGATCGGGGCATTTTTTGCCTGTGGACGGGACTCTGTTGCACCTACCGGGACCTTTGCCCCCTCGGAACCAATAGGCTGGCTATACCGCCTGCCTTTTACCCCCTAGTAAACTTTTCTCCGCTGCGCTAAAAGGAACAAACTTTCGTAAAAAAGCTTCAAGGTAATTGTTTTCCATCTTCCGTGTCCTTTAAAGGCTGACTCAGAGAATTTCGAATTATAATTTTTTATTTGTAGTAATTAAAATAGTTCTCTAGAACTAAAGATAGTCACCTAAAATCGTAATTACACAGAGGATGATCAAGTTTTTCGTTTTTATCCAGTAAACCTTATGCAAATATAAACGGTGCCATCAGGATACCTTGTAATAACAAAATTCCGGATTCGCAATTTTATAACACGGGTGTGATTTTCTATATTTTTCATGTGTATATGACAGTCTTCGATTTAGCTTAGTTATTTCACACAATGATTAACATGACAAGCATTATGTATATGCAACAACCCAGATTTGTTTGAAATTGAGTACGCCCTCATCGGGGGAATCTCTGAGTCAGCCTTAACGATTGAAAATGTGAGGGCCAGCACTTTCACTGGGGTTAGAGGATGCCTTCAAAATCGGTTGCAGTAAAATAAGAATAATTGTATGGTATATTTTTTTGTGAACATTTAAAAAATTAAAAAAAGAAAAAACCTAAAAAATTAAAAAAAAAAAAAATTTGTCATTATTTATAGCTGAAAACCCCATGGAAATCCGATTTTCCTACCCTTTTTAGTGTCAAATGAGATTTCCGCCAATAGCCTGTGGATATTTTTCCGATTCGAGATTTTATGACGTCATTGCCAGTGGCGCCACCCAGGATCGCAAAAGCGGGGGGCGCGAAGCAGATTACTTGTAGTACCGCGGCAGGGCTGTAGCACCTTGCAAAAGGAGTCTGAAACAAAATGTTTGATGGTTTCTGGGCCAACATTGACCTGCTGAGTCAAAATCTTGATGATGCAATTTGTCAATCCTTGAGCATATGAGGGGGGTAACTTAACAGGGGAAAATTTCGTAAATTGATTATTATATCCCAAATCTATAAACAAATAGGAAAAGAGATCAATATGTCCAGAATGGATTATACAAAAGATTACAAAGAAGTATAGATAAAAGATTCTATAGAAACCAACCGAGGAAAGTAACAAATACAAACAATCTTATAGAAATAAAGTACACAAACGGCATTATTATGATGAAGAAATTTCAGAAATTTTAAAAATTAATATTGAAACAGATTTGGAGGCAGTAAATATATTGGAGGTCGCTCGCTTCCACCCATACAAACCTACTATATAGACGCTGACAAGTTTTCACGCATGTGCGTAAATCGACCCCTCTTACCGCTAGTCACGACTCCAGGCACAGCGGCAATTTAGCGCATGCGTTCGTAAATCCTATAATGCAAATAACCAGAGGCTGCGGCTATTTATAGCGCTCGACGCATAACCCCCGCAGCCGCGCGCCAAGTGGCTGTTAAGCCTGCTAAAACATACGTGGATCCGTCTGCTCATACACGGTAAGGGTATTTAGCCCGGCTGACTATGTTTTCAGTTTGTAGGACGTATGGACCATCTTTTCAAATTCATGCGGGGGACACATTGAATATTAATTATTCAAGAACAATATACAGATGTGAATCTTAAAACGGAATTTTAATTATGGGAATAAACAGCCAATTTTGAAAAAAATAAAGATTTGATGACCGTCAGTTCATGGCATCCATTGATTGGTTTATTATTTGCTTCGGGGAACCATTCAGGTAAAAATGAACGTTAGTATCCTACTTGAAAAAAATCAACCCGATATCGTTCATCGTACGTCGAGTTTTGGAATCAGTAGGGAAAAGGAAATTTTTTATACTGTTTAGACATACTAAACGGTTTCTTTTGGAAAAAATAATTAGCACTTGGGCAGGAGGGTCATGTACAGACCTTGAATTTAACATAGTCGGAGTTATATAAATCGGTCGCCCCCGGAAGAGCAAACTGATACCTGATACCTTACACGGCTGGTACCTGACACGTGAACCAAACCATTTTACTCTAGTTACCGTTTATAAATACAATACAGCAAGCACGCAAGCATTCTGCTTCGGTGTAACAGCCGAATCGATAAGATGTGAGATATACATTGTGGTTCTGTAGTTACAGACTAGTTTCAATTGCATTGAAGGGCGTAGTAAAGAAAGGACTATTTTCAAAGCAGTTCAAGTCATAGGGTGGTACTTTTCAATGAATGAATTTACCAGCATTGGGGTAAGCTAATCTTAAAATTGTTTTTTCATCATGTTCACAATTCAAATTCAAGCAAAATAATGCTCCTTAATGATAGCCATGAAAACAGAGTAATCGTAGCAGTGTCATGTCACGCAGAATTTGAAACATTTAACATCAATGATAAGCCTTCACTATAGCATGAAATACAATGCGAGTACATATGGTCCAGGGGATTGTGTGACGGATGACTCATGATTGAGGGTTGCGGGTTCGAACCCCGGTGCGGCCAATGTGTCTCGCCTTTTTTTTTTTTTTAAGAAATGTAAGTATGTATATAGCGTTGACACAACGTCTCAAAGCGCTTTACATATTCCGCTGTTCACTTGGAATATAAATACTTTTCACAAATTGAAAATTTGGCAGCCAATTAAATGCAGCACCGCACTGTACATGGTGGAGTCTGGCCCAATCGCTTTGCAAGACAGAGATGGGCACTATGTTCGTGTGAACAGATCAGTTCCCCTTACTTTGTCTGTGAGCTCTGCCAAGTGACTGTCTTTTTTCATTGAAAATATGGAAAAGGTGAAAATTCAATTTGTTTAAATTAAAAAATTAAATTTAAAAGAATTAAGTAAAAACTGCTAATTTGGCAATCAAAGTGTGTGTGGATAACAAAATTAACAGAAATGAAAAATTAGGCCTACATAAAAATATCAAGTAATAAAAAGAAGTATAATGATAAATAAAACAAAATTACTTAAATTTTATAAGCAATTCAAAAAATAAATATTCAAAGTGAATGAACAAAAAAATAATACAAATTCAATAATAAAAAATACAAAGGTAAAGAAAATAAAGCCAATAAAAAACAAATAAAAAAAGCAATCAACCATATGAAGATGAAAAACAAAAAATGAAAAATACATTATAAGCAATATAAATATAAATAAACAATTATAAAAATGGATGAAAATAGATGAAAAAATACAACACAAAGAAAGGTTCTTTGGAGTAAGTAAAAGCATCCCAAGATATCACAACAAAAAACGAAAAGAAAACACGAAAAAAAATACCCCCCCCCCCACACACACCTGCGGAGAGTTTTGACTTATATATAATACAGGATAAATTATAAGCTGATATAGAGCATATATAGGGCCTCCTAACTCTAACTGCCGCGGTGACGGTGTTAACAACGGGCAACACTTTCGTTAGTTTCGCTTGGTGCGAATTAAAAGAAAAAATTCTTATTCGCACAACCACGGTGCGAATTACAAGAAAGAAAAGTTTTCTTATTCACACCACGTTACGGTGCGAATTACAAGAAAAAGGTTTCTTATTCACACCGCTACGATGCGAATAAATTACCGAAAAACCTTGCTTATTCGCACCGTCACGGTGCGAGAATAGACTCTCATGAAAGCTGATACGCCTCGGGACACCCATCACCATTGACTGGTCATATAAACGCAAAGAATGGCATGGCACCGCATGCTTCTAACTCAGATCCATTTCATGATCCAATATAGCAACTGGAACTGATTTGTAATCGGGGTTCTTCCTAAGGTCTTGGGTATCTCTGGTAGGTGATTGGTGACCCATTGGAATCAAAATGTGAGATTTGGAGGCCAAAATTACCTTGCATTGCACAATAACATTGGGTTCCGAAGTTGACACCCTAAACTTTGTTTCGAGGTGGTATGAATTTTCAGCTGTGCTTTTAATTTGGTTTTGTATTGAATGTACACTGTTTGAAAGATTGCCATATATGTTGACCGGGGAATTTTTTTAGCTTCTTATTTTTCAAATATTGTCATGTCAAAAACTCAGAAATCTGGGGGGCCCTATAGGCAAAGGTAGACGAGTTCCACCCAAACCTCAAAAATATCAGGAACGTTTTTGGTGATGGGGATAGGTAAGTATTAAACTTACCATTTTCACTGTTCAAAGTATAGTTCCGCATTTACGAGCTTGAAGATCAATGAGTTTGATGGTGCAAAAATTTGCACCATGTGGGTCCCTCGCAACGGAATGACAACATTGCTTTTTGCCCATGATGAAACACCTTTGCAAATTTCTTTCTCTCTTGACTGAGTCTTTTTTTAATGTTAATACAAATGATCGAGGCCAATAATTCAAAAATTGGGCTTGGGAAACCAAGAATTGTAGGAAAATTAATTGGTTTCGACATGTCTAAGTGTTCGGAGAAGGCAGTGATCTCAGTTCCAGATTAGAAAAAATATGGGACTGAAAACTGAGTCTAGGCAAAGGCTATAGCACGACTGTCGTGCACAAAATTCTAAATTGGCGATTACTACATGACAATACCACAAGGCTTATCATTAAGTCATAACACCATCGTCGTAACAAAATCAAATTGTAAATTATGCTAAAGCCAGCCCAATAATAGGACTACGCAGTGTAATAATCAGGACATTTGTAAGTTGTGCTTAATATCAACCAGGTTAGGCCCAAGGCCCACGTCCGGTGCCCACTGTGTCATCGTACTGCCTATAAAAGTTCACATCAATCTGCTTCTGTTAAATTACCTGTGCATAACTCAAAACTACAGAAACTTCCCCTGCAAAAGTAATTCTCTATCAACATAATACCTGAACAAACGAGGCCATGGCTAACAGAGCTATGCGATCTGTAGCCATGCGCACCGATAACTCAATCAAAACCAGCCTATTATAATTATTATACACCCCAAACCATTGCACTCCTGGATCCAGCCACGGCTGACTTACCCAAGTTTAAAGGAACCGCCGTGCAGCTATTACTAACAACCTAACCTAAAGGCCCTACATGATGCATGTCATACATACCATGCTTGACCGCGCGCAAACCACCCGGATGGTAAAAAAACACGGTCTGAGCATCTAATTATCGCAGCAAGCAATCAATATCCAATATTTCCCCAATTCAAACTTGATTACACTGCGAAAATAGCATGCATTATTCTGCAATGGCAAACGTAGGTCAACCTAATGTCACCCTGCTAGATTGTTCGGGGGTGGACCAAAGTGACACGACTCAAATGTACATCGGGGAATGATATGGACTGGTTCTAAAAGTTATTCTCTGTAACCCAGTAACAGAACCACAAATACGATTCAATATAATTCATGTAAATTCAAATTCAAGATTTAACATATTGACGTTCCTCAGATCAATCCGTGGTCCTCTACTGTTATATTGTATATTAAATGATAATTAAATAATAAATATTCTCTCTAAATTTTGTCTTGTTGCGGATGATACTACGATTCTGTATAATCGACGAAAAATTGTCTTTAAATATCTATCGTCGACAACATCACATACTGTCGTATTTTACAAAACACGTGTTCCGAGAAATCGCAATTCAAAAACTATCGCGACATTTCATGTATATACGTAAAACGAGCCATTAAAAGACAACATATAGACTTTACGGTTTTGAAGAATAGATTTTAAAGTTCCAATATTAATCATAAATCCAACTTAAAAACTGCAAAATTATCTTAATTAGGACTACAGATAGTCTGGTATGTGAATCACACAAAAAATGTATATTGCATAATACGATGCATATTACACCGTTGTTTTTCAATGTGCGTAAAATAGATCACTATGTGAAAAGTGTTTAAGACATAACGATGGAAATACGCACAAAATCGGTCTTCGTTATGTTGAAATCCTTTTTTAGGATCGGGCAAAATAGAACGCTATCAAACACGTGTAAAAGGAATGGCGATTTTTAAAATACGACAGATGTGAAATTCGGAGATTGAGATTTTCAGGAAAAATGACAAAATCTGTAATTATAATAATTAATTAGGGCATCATCCATTTTGAAACTTTGTGGATGGCAGAGAACGAACTCGATGAACTAAGTAAGTAGGCGGAATTTCGCAAAAACCTAAAATTTGAAATACGACAGTATGTGATGCGGGGGCGCCCGCGATAGAAGCAGTCCCCCACAGTATTTCAAGAAAGTAATTGTATCTAAGTATGATGTAAACAATTTGTTCAAAGCGTATTTTTATATATTTATTGCGTAATAATATTGCCTTATTTTCATATGGGATTCTTGGATACATTATTCAAATTACAAAAAAGAGCATAAGAAGAACCTATTTTCGATTCCATTTTAGGGCTCATTCTGGACCCTATTCACAGAATTAAAGACTCTAAATATGGTTGTATAAATTATAATTGGCTATTGTTTATGTTTTAAGCATTTTTTAACGGCTCAGCTTCCGAAATTGTTATGATTATGGCATTAAAAAATTGTAATATTAATTTATAAATTAAACTTTTTATCAAATATGATCAATTTATGACCAGTTCTGCTCTTCACATCTAAAAGCATTAGGTCAATTCCAAAGTTGGAATCGGCTAAAAGGATTTATTAGATTTGTTTTCAGTCTTATAACTTGCATGGTATGTTAGGGTAGCTATACCGGTTACAGACATGCACACATCTGATTGTTGATGATTTTGTTCGATTTTCGATTCGGCAAATTTTCTGATCGTGGGCTTTAAGGCAACGCGGTGCTTTCCATTAACAACGCGTGCTAATAAAAGCAACCGTGCTTTCATTAGCAACGCAGTTGGCTTTTACTCCTTTCTGATTGGTTGGCTTAGCAACGCTTGACTTTCTTCTTTTCCTGATTGGTTGGCTAAACACGATGTTGCTTTTTTACTCTTTTTGATCGGTGGGCTAGCAAACGCGGTTGCTTATTAGCACGCGTTTGCTAATGAAAGAAAACAGTGTTGCTTTTATTAGCAACGCGTTGATTGAAGGAAAGCAAGGCGTTGCTTAAGTACTGTCAGACAGATTGGTTGGCTTAGTAACGCGTGCGTTAATAGCAACGCGTTGCTATTGAAAGCAACAGTGGTTGCTTTTATTAGCAACGCGTTGCTAATGAAAGGCAACGTGTTGCTTTCATTAGCAGCGCCTTAGCAAACCCTTTACGAGCTGTGTCCTTGGCCTGAAAGGAAAAAGGGGGTATTTGAACAGTTTTCACATCAGTCAGTTTACAGATAGCACATTTTTGGGTGATTTCATGCATCGAAATGTTCAATAGTGTAAACTGTTTAGATATCAATCAGTCACTGTATGCGATATGGCAGTGGAGGAAAGAAAGGCCCGTGCGTAATCAGTGCGTCTAGACGTCGCAGCATACTGGTCCACAAGGTTGTTTATGAGATAACTCTGGTAGAGTTTGAGGGAAGGAAAGCTTGTTCCCGTAAATTGATGGCTCGGTCTTAGGCATCCTAGGCATGCTCGGTAGGGTTCATATCAGGGGAGCAAGCAGGCCATGGCTATCTGCTACCACCCATATGCCTCAAGAAATTGTCTTCACTACAGCGGCCCTGTGCGGACGTGACGTTGTCGTCTTGCAGCCGAAAATGTTTGCATAAACCTTCCTGGCATGTGGCAGGCAGGTGGTTTCCAGAATGTCCAGGTACAAGGCGGCGTTCATGTGTCCTTTTTTTTATTTTTCTTTTGGGGGGCACACCAGTGACGTTTTCCCTCCATAAGGAATACCGGCCTTCATCTCATCACGAGCCGCCACAACCTCGATTCCTGAATACAGTCATTTCGGAGGTTCTCACCAAGTAATCGACGACCCTTTGTATTCATCTTGACGGTCAAGGATTAGCGGCTCTCGTCCATAAACATAAATGTAGCAGTACCCCGAGCTGTAATATTCTGTGCTCCCTAACCCAGGGAAGTCGAGCAACTTGTGTGAACGGTTAGGCGTGGTCAGTGTCTGCTCGGTAACCATATTGAAGCCAATTCTCTATTTATAGTTTTGCGGGAAACGTTGATTCCATGTGTCACTATCGATGATGTATGATTGCATTTTACCAGACCGGATGTGCGATATTCCGAGGAAACTTCAGCGACTCTTCCCGTCGGAGTGCAAGCCATTCATCGTATTGACAATGACGTGGGCGAGCCATAGCTTGGGAACAATATTGTTCAGTTTTTGTTGTAAAGGTAACAATCATTCTGAAAAAAAGTGGGCTCATTGCACACAGGCCTGTGACAAGGAAAGGAACAAAAACAGACGTCTGGCCTTTATGGTTCCCAACAATAGGCATTGTTACGTAATCCAAAAGATGCAGGGGATTAAAGTCACCTGGTAAGGGGGACTCATTATGTAATCATTCACTACTCTAATATGATACTGAGGCGTCAAATAGAATGGTTTTAAGTGGGAGTCTGAAAAAAATTATTCCACCTTATGAGCAACAGTGACGAAAATGGCTGATCCAAAAGTTAAAAATTGTGGTCTTTACAACCAGCCATCTTGCTTCTTATCTGGGACATTGAAATTCTTTTATCTGTATTTTCTTTCTTTTTTTTTTTTTAAAAAAAGGGCTAACCTTTCCTCAAAGTCAAAAATTACACCAATAAAGTTTCGAGAGCATGTTTATCTCTTTCCACAACCAAGCAAACCTGTGATCAGAAATAACCATGTTAGTGCTGCAGCATTCAGGTGAAAAAGGGCCTGAGATTTTCTACCAACCAGGGCCGGAATAATAACATTGCAATCATAGCTAAAAGTGATCATTGGGTTCTGTAGTTCATGAAAACAGTGATGACAAAATAAAAGTGATGGCAATTTGCATAAACCAGCACTTTTGCAAAATGGCGCCATTTTAACTGTAAAGCAACTACTATGGTGACTTAGTGTCGGGAATGTATGTTGTCTGGGTCATGAGGTTTCAAGATACAATTGCCCAGAATGGTCTGAGTCGTGGAAATGTTATATACACGGGCTAATTTTTTCAAGGAGGGCCGACATCTCTGTCAAAAACCGTTTATTTCTTATTAATAAGCTAGGGAAGTGATTTTGGTGTCAAAATCAGTGTTTTCTGGGTCAAGGAGTTCAAATAAGACGATTACTAAAAACTTAGGATGAATATAAAGGGATTTTTTTGCCATATGTCACTTTTATTCCACGAAGCACCAATATTTTAAATACAAAGTAACCAAGAGTGTTAATTTACGCAAATGGTCAGGCTAATGCGGTAAAAGTGGTAACTATATAGTAACCCACAGGCTTGATAATTATACCAACACAGAATCCTCGTTAACTCCTCCTTAGAACTCCTAACTGCACCTTTATGCCCCCTATGAACGAAAACCCCAAAACATGACTACCAATAGGTGCGCACGTGACCATGACCATTTAATTGTTCGAAATTCGGGGCAATTTACTCTGAATATCTGAAACAACAAATAATGGTTTCTATTATAATAATACAGGCCTAAATATCACATTCCCATGCAAATTCCAGATATTATGTTTTTGGGTGAATCATGAGTAGTCAAGGTTTCACATTTTGGGGGTGTCACATTGGGAGTCCATGAATAACATGACTCACGAACGCATCTGACTTTGTGAATATGGCTGTTGAAATCTTGACCTATAAAACATCCACTTTGTCACCTAAATCGTCATCCTAGGTGCTGTATATCCTGAGGTATAAAAGGATTTTGCCTTTTTCTATGTTGACCTTTGGGAAAATAGTGACGATGAAAACTTCATTACTTTATATTTACTGAGAGTTTTTAAATAGTTTTATTGAACTTCTTGACCGCAGAAAATTTTTTAATTTGACACCACAATCATCTTCATAGGCTATATAAGAAGAAATGTAAGGTTTGTGGTCAATAAAATGGCAGCCATCTGGAAATATCGCACATGCAACCTTTTATAGTTTTAGGAATGTTTTTATATGAACCCTTGCCCAGAAAAAAACATTTTTACCACAAATTGTCTTCTTAGGTGTTTTTGGCTTTAAGATGGCTTACAATTTGGAAAATGGCGTCGTTATGCAAATTGCCACCACTTTTAATTTTGTCATCACCTGTTTTCATGAACCCTCACATCCCTACGATCAATTTTTAGCTATGATGACAAATTGTTATTTTCCGGCCCCGTAGCACTCTCCTAAAATTGTTGGTGCTGCAGCCGCACTATTTTAAATATATCTTGTTCTGAAGTAGGTATTTTTATTTGACCGCCACTGTATACTCCGCTCCTTTTAACTATGCACTGTAAAGACAAACTTCTCTGGCAGGAGAAAACCCGGACAACAACGAACACTGTTCTACTTGTCGTCCAGTGTCTCCTGGGGGACATGGTCAACATGCTAAGTAAAAGTCAACTCTTAATGGATCATGACCGCTGTGCCTGGGTGGGAATTGAGGACTTAGGTTAAGTTTTAGAAAGTTATTATATATTGGACCACTGTTAAGAAACAAAAAGGTGTCGCTATGCAAGCTTGCCATAAGGAAATCCTAGCAATAATTAAATCCTCCAGTTGTAATAACCCAGCTTGGCCAAATTAATCCATGGGTTCTAGAAATGCTGGGTACTTCCAGTTTTCCAAAAGTGGAAAAATCCAAAATCTTTAAATAATTCTGGCTATTGAACCATGAGAATTTTCAGATTCAAAGAGAAGCTTGGACTCACACATTATGAACATGGTGTAGCTTGAACTTTAAATCAGATGCAACTTGGACTTTAGCAAAAGTGCTTGGATTTCCACAGAAGAAGCTTGGACTTTAGCACATAAAGTTGGAACTTTAAAATATAACTATAAATGCCATAAATTATCTCGAAGTCCAAGCATTTTAGAATCTTTTTGGCGAAAACTTTGCATGGTGCATGTCAGCAATGCAAATAATTTACAGTCATTTTGTCGTCTATTTTGTGTCCCTCCGTAGACCCAACAAGGATCACTAATATCAAGTTTATGTTCACTGAATACCTTCATTGTATGTAGGAACTTTAGCAACTGTAAGTTTTTTGCAGTGAGAAAGTGAGCTGTCAAATTGCTTGCATGCTTTGGGTTCCAAATTCGGCAACCATCGCATAGTACTACAGTGTAGAGTATATAAAATTGAATTGGCTGACGATACCAATTTGTGTCCAATCGCTGCTCCTCCTCCCCCTCCTTTCCACCTGAAAGCCCGGCTTACCATCCTTCCATATGTGGCTATTGTACGCGCGTAATGAAAAAAATAATAAACGGTATGAAGGTATCCCCCATGTTGCCAATGCAAACAAGAATTTCACATTATTTTAACTACTTGGGACTCCGTAGGTTTGTAAACATGAGGTAGAGAAATACTCTTTGCTTAGAGGCATACAATTGTGAAAGCACGCTTTCGACACTCTCGCGCTGCCATCATCAGAGCAACTAAACAGTTACATTGTTGCATCTTATATACAAGAGTAAACAAAGGGGGAGAGAGAACGTGATGATCAAAGGACACCCAGTATTTAGGTTTCCGGTTCATTGGTCGAGAGACATCCTTTGAGTATTCTACCCATTCAGGAGGAGTTCTGGCTCCTTTTATCCCTATTGAAGTCGTTTGAGGTAGACTTGATGTACAAAGCTTCCATGAGTCTCCTTCAGTCCAATTAGTGTTACTGTCCAGAATTTTAGTCTTGTCACATAATCCCAAAGGAAAGCGATAGATAACTCCAATTGGAATTCTGGGAACGGGATCTTTAGGGTGTACTATAGTGATTTCAAAATAAGTGAGACCTCATTAAAGTTTTAGCCTGTCCATTCAGATGTAGAGGAATTATTTTGATGGCCACGGTAAAAAGGTTATGGAACTCATACAATGTGTAGTAATGTAGCTAGCAAACAAAAAAAAAAAAATGTTTTTTGGTTTTTTTTTTGCCCAAAAAAATACATTGTTTCACATCTTAAAATAGCTTGGATGTTTGAATTGAAGTATCAAGATGAAAACACCAGCAATTATTTCCATTAAACGTTATTATTTGAACTAACTTACTTTGATACCTTTTACCTTATCACAGCATTGGAGAATAATGCATTTTTATATCAATGTCACACATAACACATCTAACCTTTTTTATTTGGCCTTCAAAAATGGGCCAACCTTGTATTAAGAAATAGCGCAAAGCGGATTTAACATCTCGGTCGACCATGGCAGAAGTCATTCATCATTAGCTATACCATTGTGAACTGAATGTCATCAGATTCCAGTAAGGCAATTCTTACTGAGGTTGTACCATGGTACAATATGTTTTGGTATGGCAACAAGCCTATCTCTGCTGGCCGGGGATTGAACCCCATATCATACCATCCCTCTCGGATTATTCATGGAGTCTCACTAAATTGAATCTACTATAGTTGTTTTCTAGAGTGTTAGTAGTCCCTTGATCCCCCGTAGATTTTTCTTCTGTAGAACTTTGCGAATCGTCTCAGAAGTAACCCGATACGTAGGCAAATAACTGTCGCTTATGCGTACGAATGCATTGGCCCAGGCATAACCGGCGCTTTGCGAGGTGAATTCAATGGACGAACGGTGGAAGGTAATTGTTCAGTTCAAAGCTTGTTGGATGTGCGCCTTTTCATATTCATTTTCAGAGTTTTTGACGCACATTGTCAGCTTTTGAAACAGGGATCGAAGCACGGAGCGTTTGGTGACCAGGTCGTTGGGATATGGAGTCAAAATTCAAGCATTGGTCGGTGTGGACAGTGGGTTCCTTCTCTTCTTGCGAGACAGTCCGTTCAAGAGTATGGTCAGGTTGTCTCGTAACCAAACATCGAGGAAAGGGGTCTGTCCGTTTGGTCTCCTCTTTTACGACTTACGACTTTCGCCCTTTGGGAAACATTAAGAGTGAAGTGTATGAACAGGGACAGTTTGCAGCATCCGACAAGAATGGTTAGCAAGTCCATTATTGAAATGAATGGAAAAGAGAGGCTCAATCCTGCCCCCTTCTTGGAATGCAGCCATCTGGGGCAGAGCAGTCGGCGTAAAAATGATGTAAGATCGTGAATTTATAATAATTTAAACTAACCTTTTTCAATCTCAGAACGGACCTTCGTCGCAAAAAAAAAAAAGAAACCATTAGATCAAAAGAATGTGCTTGAAGAAGTTGTATTGTTTAAAGGTTTTTAAAAAAAAAAAAAAAAAAAACAATCCGTGGATAAAATGAATATGGTACCACTCCCCAGGACGCGGTCAATATGTGGCCTTTTGAAAGATTGGGCGGTTGTCGGAAAGCTAACGGAAATGACACTTTTAGATGTGAATAATGTAATGGTTTACTTGTGCCCTTCATCTTCTCTTTTTTAGACACCGGTATATTGAGAATGAGGCATTGGGTTTAGGCTCGATATAATTCTAAACGCTATAAGCTACTAAGATATATTGAGATTTTCCAGGTATGTTGCATAACAAAGGTGCACCATATAGGTAGTTTCCAATGATTTCATCATTGAACAGATTGCATCATAAGATGATATCATTTATGTGAGATCATGGATATGAAGATGTAGTAAGGAATAGCATATTCATAGGATATTGGTGAAATCTTACTGAGAGACATATAAATATAGCCAGAGCTTGATAGTAAGACTGCGTAGTTAATTGCCAATAGTAATTTGGATCTTAGTGGGATGGGATAATACACATAGGCGTTGAGTAAAACCTTTTTTGTCTACTCTCATCTTTCTAGCAATAAGAGCTAGTTTTTGTGAATCAAAACGGATTCCAGTTTGTGGTCTAAAAGTGGACATTTTGTGGACAGGACCGACTGTAGTGGGAAAAGCTGATTCGTCGTTAATGGCTGAATGTTTATGTGTCAAGGGCCCTACAGAGCTTGTCGTCTTGTCGAAAAGGAAAAATCGTTGCTGAAAGAAGAGTACCAGGGTTTCGGTTTATATTATATGATGGAATATGACGCTGTTTGTGTCATTTGGCATCACGTGAGGATTATATCAACATGCAATTGCAACATCAAGTGCTTTGTGACCTTTAATCACATCAAGGTTGGACAAAAGCTTACTCTTATAAATAAACACATTTCTTGTATATTGATTGTTATTTCCATGGTAATTTGCTTTGGATCTTACAAATTCTTTAACCGATCATTTAATCAAACAAAAATAAAAGACTTTGTTAACTATAAAATTCACGATCATTTGTGGGACAAGGCTCAATTTGTGTGTGTTAATAGGAGGGCAATATCTGACCTGGTTCCGTCCATGTCGTAACAAGAGGTTGCTGAATGTTGGCAATTTCCACTAACTAGTCTTCTATTACCTCTTGCTTGCCCATGATTGAAATGCGCATTCTGATGGTCCGTTTACTGCCCATTATTATTCTCAAAAATGGGTCGCGAATGCATTTTCCCATTATATCACGCTGCGTTTTGGTAATAGAATAGAAATAAGGGTTTGCAGTACTATTTATGGCCATAGTATCCCTCGGCCGGAAAAATTCCGGCCGAGGATAATTTATGAGCTCCTCGTCCATTACTTATTTTTTCCTTCCGACCTCGGACACATTATTCGCCCTAAGGAATACTGCTCACCCTTTATTTTCTTCCAATATACCAACTGGCAATTGGACTATAATTGCCTAAATGATAGTCCAACCAGCTACTGGACAAGTGGTCCTTGGCCTCTAATTGGTAATGGACAAAATATAGGAAATTTCACAGATATTGACGGAACCATCAAAATAATAATGTAAATAAATTTTCGGTACTTGTTCGATTTAGTGCCTAAGTGCTTCATTTTTAAAATACGATTACACAATTGTTACGAATTATATTTAACTCTCATAGTCCTTTTACCAGCAAACAAGATTGAATCTAAAATAATAATGATGCTTTCATGTAAGTTTATTTCAAATCTTCGGGTGTGTACTGTATAACCAAATACGAAAAGCGGTTTCTGGAAAATTGCCTTGAAAAATTACAAACTTTTCATTACGCCACTAATATAAAGGGTTCACCATTGACACAAATTAGATCAATGCACTTGGAATTTTAATATTATCCTTGTATTAAGTAAGCATTGTGTGTTAGGAGCAAGGAAAACTATAGAAAATAACTTTTAATACTTATCCGTCATATGGAACGCAAAATACGACTTACTGCATTACATAGTGACAGATGTTGATTTTCGTTTACTACTTTTTGTATTGTCAACATCTGTCAGGGAGGTAGTAATAAATATTGTGCATGAATGCGCGCTGCCCTGAGTTCGATATGGTTCATTCCCAAACCGTCACATTTCTAACATAAGTATTAAATAATAATATTAATTCTTTACACTACATACTTCTGACAATTAAAGAAATTGCTTTGAAAAATGAAGCAGATATGAGTTTTTACACCTTCCCTTTTTTTTCCCTCAAAAATTGAGTTGGACACAGTAAACCATATTTTCTGTAACTGAATAGATGAATGAATATATTAACCTTACTATATACTCTCGTATTGGTCAATGAAACATTCCTTATAAACATGGTTTATTGTGGCACTGGCATGTTAAAAGTAATAACAATCAAATTCTTTCTTTACAAAACAATAATAGTAAAAAGCCTGCAAGAATTATTATACTAATGTCTGTTGTTTTAGTTCTTCATGAAGTATTCCTTCACAGATTTGAGCACGGGCTCTGAAGCTAAAATAGTTATAGTAGATAGAATAAATTCAAATGAAAAGATATCTTGTTTTCAATACCCTTGACCCAGAATGATAAATGCCTTTACAATGTTTAAAATTAATAATAACATTAATTGACTTCATCCACTGATATCATGCATCGGGGGGGGGGGGGGGACAGTTGGTTAAACAGTCAGGGTCAATTATGTGTTTCTTCTTCATGTCACATTGTTACTGGGGGGGGGGGGGCTGTACTAAAGTAAAGATGCTGAACAAGAAACGCGAAAAGATCCGTTTTTCCATTCCAACCGGCGGTGTACGCTCGTACCTGATTAGGGTGTAAAAAAACAGCAAAATTGAAAAACCTTGAAATTCACTGATTACGGTGTTTAGGTATGTAGGACCGATCAAATCATAAAAATACTGCAAATCCGAAGTAAAGCAATGCAAGATAATAAAGAGTATATGAATACCAATGGCATTGCTTACTTTTTAGTGTAAGAAAAACAGACAAAATATTGTTTAGGGTATGTTTTTTCCGATGGGGAATACTTGATTAGGGTACATTTTGTAATCCATGTCACGCATCATATCCCCAGCATGTCACCAGCCCGGTTGGGTGCCAGGGGGCAATTTCCCGGTAGTGTAATAATATCCCCGATCAGAGGTAAACAATTTCCCGGTAGCAGAGTAAAAGATTCCGAAAAATGGCTGATTTAACATGAATATTAATCTTTTATTTCTCTATTTTCCCCTCATTTTTTTCAAAGGGGCAGTCTGTCCCCCTCTGGCCCGCCACCTGTAGACCATTTCAAATATCCATCACATCGACGTCTGTGCGTCACCTCAGATTTGCACGTTTGGTGTTCATGTTTTGTATGTTTAGAAGCTACTTTTTAGTATGATATTAAAATCAGCATTAAAACACGAATACTTGTAACTTTTCACTTATGAGTGGATATCATCCGTCTAAGCACCAAAGTCCTCGAAGTCTCAACATCCGTCAAAAATGGCCAAATTTACGTACGTCAACATTGAAACTGGCGAAGCTTGTGAGGATGAAATGCAGTACTTTTTCTGCACAAGGCGGTTCTCGAACCACTAGTGTCCCTGCTTTCCGGCGATCACCTTTCCTTCACTTTTTTCACAGGTTGACCTCCAATGACCTTTGACTTGGTATGTGAATAATCTTTATCTCTGGGCACCTAATATCTGGGGCAATTGGAGTTAAGGGCGTCCATGCGGGTAATTTTGAAATTATAAAACGAACCTCCTTCTCTGCACAAGTTGACCTCTAATGACCTTTTCGACCTTGCATGTGCCCTTTAACCCTACATATCATGCCAGGGTGTCTATGGTGCAGCTTGTGACTGAGGTTGGTGGTAATTGGAGTTAAGGTGTCCATGCACGAGCAATTTGAACACTTAACCGAAGTTTTAACACACATCCACAAGACGGATATCCCAATCCGAATTTGGATTAGTGTGTGGCTCCCTGCATTATAGCGCAGGCGATACAGAAAAATGATAAAAATACACTCCGTCGCTATGGTATATAGCTACGATTATGCACTGAGAATTGTTTTTTATAATTGAAACAACTAAATAAGAACTGTTTTTATAATTGAAACACTAAAGAGAATAAAAGAGAGAATAAAAATCGAATAAATACAACCATGGCCATAACAATGCCATGACAAGAGCTATGATTTGAACAATATTTCAGATTTGAAACCGAAGTAGTCATAGTTTGAACCACTCATAAATTGTCGCAATTTTTAAAAATTTATGTGCATATGCATTTGATGTAGGTGTGCACATATGCTGAATGTCATGATGAATTTATGATATAATCACAAAACATAATTTCAAATGCCCCTTTAAAGAAAACTTTAGGATTTAATGGTTGGCCATTTCAAGCAGACACTCAATTGCGCTGGGATGCTTGTAGTGGGACACCCCAAATTAAGACACACGCGTCCACGGACCTCCACATTAGGGTACACTATTTCGAATGTTCCCCTTTAGGGCTCTCCTTTTATACAGAGTCCATAGGTACACTGCGCGTCATTACCGATAGTCCTTAAGACATTACAATCAACAGTGTGTCAATATAGGACCCTAATTTTAAACATGGTCCTGTAAACGGGACGGGTGAATCCAGCTGCATAGACATCCACAACTGGTACATTCGTTTTCGAACCTTCAAAATTTTAGGGATTCTACCATTTGGTAATGTAAATAAAATTCGGAATCTCACTATTTAAAAGTCCTAGACTCTTCCTTTTATTGCCTATGGTCCATATGACCAACCGCGTGTCTATTAACGATAGCCCTATGACCCTGACACAAACGTACACCTAATAATTTTGAAAATTTCAAAGTCATATGATCCTAAGACTGCAAAACTCAAAACACAATGTCCCGGACTCTAAAAGTCGAAAGACTGCTATGGCTAGCTCTTCACTATATGACTATTGACTGTCAATGAGGAAGACTATCATCAAAACTATCTGCACAGCAAATGGTAGCCAACTCAAAGAAGTCAAGGACTCAAGAATCTAGGGTCCTATGTTGCCGACAGCAAGAAGACTTCGTGTCACGCAAGGACAAGTCTTGGAATGCCTGCAATAAACTACACCACTTATGGCACTCTGGTATCTCCACTTCAACCAAAGCTGAAATTCTTTAGAGCCTGTGTATAGAGTTTCCTGTTATATGGATGAGACCTGGACCATGAGAAAGAGCTAGCAGGATATGAACTGATGGCACCTCACCAAGCTTCTTATGCGATTACAAAACATATCCTGGCACGAGCACAAGACCAAAGCCCCAGATATATGGAGATATCCCTCCAAGTTCATCTTCTGTTGCTAACGCCGTGCACGATTTGGCCGGTCTCTGTCATTGTGCGATTGACCAAGTAGTCTCAGACGTCACATGTTGGAAGTTACGCAGTCCAAACAAGGGGGCGTCGCCCCCTTTAACGACATTGATGTGATTTGGCTCGAGACATCCAGCAGGAATCCATCTGACATCCCCCAACCTAGTAAAAACAGGGACCTTTGGCGCTACATGTGACAGCATCTCGGCTGCGGGCCGTTAGATAGATAGATGATATGAGACAACGAGTACACTGACCCATACCTAACTGTAGATACAACTGTTCTGCGTTGTTTTGAAATGTTACTAGTTTTTTCGATTGAAATTTGGTAGTATTTTGCATATTACTAATATTCGATATCCAAAGTATAGTATTTTTGGTACCCTCAAATGTTGTAGTTTCTTCGACCGTGCACGTAGTGTCATGGTTCGATCGTACGGCGTCAGTATGAACTGAAAACATAATTGCTGTCCCCCACAATTTACTTTAGGCCACTAAATACGCTCGCGTACTTTGATGCAATACTTATGTTTCTTGCCATTTCTTTTGCACAGTATCATGTGGCTTGTGGGAATGCTGGCGTATTTTTTGCCATAAATTTTGGCATTTTTGAAACTCTCACATGATAAATAAACAAATATCACACCAAGTAAGTAAAGCTAAAATCACCACAAAACCAATGTTGACCATTATGGTGACCAGGATCTGTTTTTATTACGAATCACTAAACTCGTCGCACGTCAGACCGCCCACCACAAGATGCTCTACAGTAGCTAAAGCTGTATGGGGTCAAAACGATGTGAATTTATGAGCGCTGCGTAATTGCCTCAAATTCACTGTCGTCAAATGCACTTGTCACATAAAATCCAATCACTTTCTTAATAGAACTAGTGCATTTTCAGACATTTTAAAGCGTTTTAAAGCATACTGTTCTATACCGTTAGCTGTGATACCATAGAGAAACGCTGTACCATAATAGTAATCATATAATACTTAAAATACAATGTATTTCTATATAAGAAACAGCAAACCGATATATATCATTCAAACAGTTACATAAGAAAACACTCTTACAATTGGATTTTAACGATTTTTTTTAAAATCGTGAACCGTGCGAAATACAAGGTCCTATGTGACATTTTGGGGTCATTTTGGTCATTTGGACAAACACCCAAATGTCTGTTAGAACCTATAATTCTCACTTTCACGAAATACCAAAGTAACTTACAAAAACGACGCATCCTAAAGTAAAGGGCCGGAGTTCCAAGGTCTTAGAGACCGTTAGTTTTTCCCCGAAACGTGCACGAAACATTCCCGGAGACGTCAGTGACCCGTTTGGACCAATCAAGACATAGATCATGCTTCACTGAAATTTCGTCCCACTTTTTCAAACAAGAGTCTCCATTATCTAACATAGACGTAAAGTCCCGTCGCCTATGAAGAGGTGGTCCGGGAAAAATGTTTTATCCGAGATAAATTGCGTTACGGATTTCGCGAATGAAGTTAATTGATTTGTAAGAATTGGTGTCCATGTCTTAAGGGGCTTTCCAAGGGAAAAGGGAGTTTAAAAATCGAGCCAGAACTTGGTTACGCAATGTAGAACGATGTCAAAAACAGAGTGACGGTCACGTTTCTCATAATTGTGAACAACATGCGCGCGGTAGCCTTCTGAGGTTTGTTGGAATTTACATAGTAAAGCCTTTCCGTTTACAAGAACGTGAAGTGCTAGGCATTAGTCCCCCTTTTTTTTATTAGATATATAATGTTTTTCAACTTTTTCTAGACCGTTTTTATGCTGATTCTGAACTCGATGGGTGCCAGAACGAGACACCTGAGGATTTTTGTAAAAACGCAAAAATCAAATGGCCACAAATCTCTTAATTATGTGGTTAATAATCACTTTTAAATTGGTCACAATGGTGTTTTGACTGGAAGCAGGCAAAAATGACAACTTTTGAGTAATTAATTAACATATGAGTTTTTTTAGTGTTTTGGGGCCATTTTGAATTTTTTGCGTTTCCTCGAATGCTCAAGGTTTTTTCATCTGGCATCCATCGGATTCAGCAGGAAAACTGGTCTAGAAACCACCACTGAAAAACATTATATATATAAGGTCACATGATCTGTAGCCTGGACTCATGCAGTACAAAAACGCAAGCAGCAGTACGTCATCAAACGTTTTATTAAAGTTATTTTATGTAAATTTTTATTAAAGCTTCTAATTATATTTGAAGATAAGCTGGTTTGTCAATCTTTTTTGGAATTTTTTGTCATGAAATAACAATACCTAAATTGCGAGCACTAGCTATATAATTGAGGAAAGACAGCCCGTGCTAATTTTGATTATTACATTTGGAGGTAGATAAGAATAATCTCAATTTCGTCATCATTTAAAGGGCCATAACAAGCTAATTTTTAGTTTACATATGTGATAAATTATGTTTAAACGATTCTCAACATTGTGATATTACAATAAATTGGTTAGCTATTGAAGCCAAATGAAATCGTGACTGAATAGGCCGCATCCATGTTACCAATAATCGCACGGCCATAGTGACGTTTGGTTGGCTATCTCGCGGCCATGCTGCTCATGTCTATAGTTCGTCCCATGCTGATTGTCAAAACAAAGTAATTTCTTTGGGTATCTCCATGTCTAATAGATTTGACTCCTTTAAGCGACGCAACACATATGCTGAATCATATTCCAATAAGAAATAAGTACTACTTCCAACAGATTAACCTGAATACAAATAACGAGTAAGCCCTTTACTTTCGGATTAAGATTTTTACCACGTATCCCATAAGAGTCCCGCATCACCGTTCAGCTGGCTAGATAGCAAATAGTGTCCTTCAACGGTAACACATTGAGGTCTCAATGATTTTAACTCGGGGAATTTCAAATCACTATGAGCTAGTAAAATCCCAATTCCCTTGCCAAAGTTCAGTAACTTTTCATTCACCAATGTATTTAGAAAATACACCCCACCCCTGGTTTTTGGGTATGATCTATGATCCCCATGTCGCCAGGTCAGTTCATAGGATGTCAATGTATGTACAATCAACAAACTGAACTGTGTCCTTTGTTGGATGAGTCATATTCTGTAACATCATATGCATGATTGTCTAAGCATTGAGGGACTCAATATGATGGATCTACTCGAGCATTCATGCAGAATAGCGTTTCAGTTTGACATTTAGTCTTTAATGACGTCATAGTGGACGTCATCATTGGTTCTAGCATATTTTAATACCATGGAAAAATAAACTCTAGCTATACTGTAGGTTACCCCGTAAAATTTATAGGAATTGGATGTTCAACAAATAAGTAAATTCAAGGGGGTGTTACCCCCCTTCCGGTTGTTGTTTACAAAACTTGATCGGTAGACCAGGGTTAATAAGCCATAATTAAATATAAATGGAATGTCATTGGAATGGTTTCCCTCAATTTCAGAATTTCAGAACAACATGTTCGTGATCTTCAATTTTCCTCTTTCCAGTAGTGCAATTTACATCATTCAAACTTGAGGCGGTCTGAACTTTCCCAGTAGAGCGATGCCATCATCCCTCCTGCGAGAGGGTGATTCTCACATTCCTAAGCCGGTAAATGGGATAATATTGGGATTTAGTAACAATAGGCGGCAACGTGATAGGGTCTTTGAGGCTAAGTGTGTTGTGGGCCTTCTCTCCTATGTCATGGTGAGACACACTATATAATCTGCTAAAATTCTAAACACACCTGTCCATATTGTTCCCAACCTGGCCGCTCCATCCCAACCGCGAGAACAATGAGTAAGCCGTAGCGTGATGATCTCCTTTACTATCACTTCTAACATCCTTTTGACGTGTACTTCTTCTAACAGCAAAAGAGCAGAGACGTGATAGCAGAAGTTCAGAGCACCATGGTCTATGGGGCCACAGACGCAGATAGATCAAGTATCTAGAAACACACCAACGTTTGGTCAATAATCGTAGAACATCCTGCGGACACGTAATAATGCTGTTTTCATTTTTAATGATGTTCCTCTAAAAACTGATTGAAAGCATTCATGTAGGTTGTTTGCAGCGAAGTGATAAGTATCCGAGATTGCAACAACTTTTCATTTATTTTATCGAGGAAAGTTAGTGTGAGACAGGGTAGTAATTTCTTCTGATCAGTGAAGAAGTGGTGTGACAAAGCGGTCTTAAAAAACGTAGATGGTAACTAAAACATTGTGTTGATAGATTCAATCCGAGTAATTGGAGCAATGCAGATAATGCAATTTCTCACATTCAAGTAGGATAGGATGAGAAATCATGTTGCACTGATGATCTTAAATATCAGAAAATTCGGCAGGGTACAACTTGGCGCTTTTGAGTGTTACTATAAGATGGGAAGCCGAAGTGGGTCTTTTATACAATATACTATTTGTCAATGTTTTGTAAACACAGTCGTTGCTATGTTACAGTAGACCCACGATTCTATTGCTAACTAATAATAAGCACAAACAACCTGGAAATTTACGTTCTCCAGGTAGACGGATGGATATTTATTAATCTTTCCCTGAATGGCCAGCGCACGGTAGTGTTTGAAAAAACAAACCATGTGCGCTTGGCCGGATTCGAACGGCGCGGCGCCCCGCCGATTACTTAGCACGCGCTCTTCCCTTCGCACTAGCTAAAGGCGGGTTGGTAGAGGACCGATAGAGATTATCTATAGGTCTTAGGTCCGGAAGGTGTTCAACGACTTTCCACGATACATCAGAAGTTATATTTTCATATACAATTTATATTTGTTTGGACATTTTTTAACTACTTAGTTCTCTCCAGGTAGACAAGGATGAATTGTTTTAACCTTTCCTGGAGATAGCCAGCGCACGTAAGTTATTCATACCCCAAAGGGACCTGTTTCATTGGCCTAAAATTTCACTCGGGTAATAGAAAAATATAACTTGCTCTATAAGATAAAAATCACAATTTTGATGGGGAAAGTGTGTGTGTGGGTGTGGTGTGTGGGGGGGGAGGGGGGGGGTCTGGTTGTGCTCTGGTCCCCCACCTTTAAGCTTACTAAATCTACGACACTCAATTACACACACGTACATTATAGACGTGCCTAGTTAGACTACGTCGGTTTTCAGACTGCTAATTACCACATAGGCGGGCTGAATGATTCAGTCACATATTTGCGTAATTAACTTAATTACCCAAGGGGTTTCAACTCCGTTAGTACCTAAGGACCCTTTCCATAGAGAGAATTTTTTGCACAGAAATTCATACAACTGTCAAGGGTCATAAGATACCACCCATCAGCAATAAAGAATTAAAATTTATTTTTGGCGCAAATTAAGGGGCAAAACATTGTTTTCAACAAACACTAGCGAGAATCGACAACAAGACGGAAATTCAATGAGCGTTGTGCTTCATCAAACATTGAAAACTATTTTACGTTGATATCTATTCTAGAAAGACCGCAAATTACATAAATTTAAACACAAAAGCAGCATTTTTAGAATCCTGTATTTTTTACCGGGTGTTTGCAAATACACGTCATTTGCCCGTAGAGTTTTTAAGTAACGTTTAACAACGTCACGATAAACTTCTTTTATTTTCCAGCGCGTAAAAAGGGTTAATTATTATTAAATGTTACTAATAATTGTTTACTTACTTGTATGTGTGAACTTATATCAGAAAAAAAAAAAAAACAGCTTTGGTTCTTCTCTGATTTTTAAAAATAATTCTCAGAGACTTCCGTTAAGTGCCCAAGGGGGGGGAGTCCATGAGACCCCACTAATTAACTCATTAACGGGCTTGGCCGATTTTTAATATTTTTGATATGAAAAAGAAGCGCCATTTAAAAGTCCAGACATATTACCAAAAAAATCGGCGCACAAAATCCGACGAAGCGTAAGCGGCCACCGCGAAAATAATTTGGGGATCTCCCCTCCCCAACCCCTTGGGCACTTAAGTGTTTACCCTGGTTTGTGATGTAGGGCCTACATCTTTAAAATAAATTATGCCACACTTGTAGCGTATTCCGTTTGCCTGCTACCTTCGCGCTGTAATCCGGGAAAAAATGTAATGTTGAGATCGGTGTTTTCACAATAGCGCCTCTTACAACCAATGTGCTGTGAAACACTCCAACGAGTCTAACATGGCGAACATGGTATATGCTTAATTAAAGGATCAACGTAAATCCCAACGAGTTGCTTAAAAAACCCACGCATTGCTTAGCGAACAATTCAAGGTGAAAAAAAGCAACGCGTTGCCTAATGAACACCAATGCGTTGCTTTAGCGCGTTGATTCATTAGGAACTCGTTGCCTTTTCGCTTTACTGGATAGATGGTTTAGCCGAGTGTTGCTTTTTTACTTTTCCGATTTGTTGGCTATGCAACGCGAGAAAAACATCAAAAACATAAAACGGTGAACAAGGCTATGTTGGACAACAGGCAAATGCCTGCATAACACTGTAAGAATACACCAGCTGGCAGACAAGAATACGTAATGAAAGCAACGGTTGCTAATGAAAGCAACGCGTTGTTAAGTACTGTCGGAAAGCTACGCGTTGTGCTAAACATTAGCGGCAAAACACGCGTTGCTAACATTAGCAACGCATTTTACCTTTCTTATGGTTACATAAGGCAGAAAGCCAAAAAGTTATGCATTATGATCAATACGTTATGGACTTAGCTTGCCATAGACGACGCGCGTTACCGATTTGGAAACTGTAAGGCGTAGCTAGGACAATTAGTACTTTGGAACAGCATATCTATTTCTCTGGGAATCAGAGAAATTAACAGTTTTTACCCACCCAATGTGTGACAAATAACTTTTTTATACAACAATTAATGGCAAGCACCAGAGGGTGTTTGGATCAATCCCACAATGCATTGCAATGTGCCTATACTGTACTGTACTAAACACATGTCAGCACTTAGGGATAAAAATTGTTCAAGAAGTATAAGAACCGCAGGACATTCCATAATCATGCAAAAAATATCCTTAAGTACTAGCACCTTGTGGCCTAAAATGAGTGTAAAAGTCAGGGTTTTTATGTGCTGAGAATAGGTTTTTTTTGTGGGATCACATAACCATATTGGTTGAAATTTCCCAAAACTTGTGCATTGTGGGATTGACTCAATTACCCCTCTGGGCAAGCACCGAAGCAACCCCAGAAGGAAAATTCCCGCTCCAGAAATAAAAACACATCTAGGGTTGCTTCGTATCATACATTTGATCCCCAATGTGTGTTCTAGTACATGATGCGCGACCCTCTTACCTGCTGTATTTATCTGGGAGTATTCTAAACCAATAAAAGGTTAAAATGTAAATATGAACATATGTACATGAATTATGAAGGTAAGAAAGAATTTGTATGAAAATAATGGCAAAATTGTTTGTTTTGTTAGGTATCAACTCTCAGTATACATTTACTCTCTATCACATTTACTCACATTTCTCGAGAAAATGTGTTACAAGTCTACACAGTCTATAGAAAACAAACTTCTATTTCACAGTTAAGTTTAAGATGACCAAATGAATCATTTGTCAATTTGCCGCCAGTGTCGACAAAATTGGAGTACTCTGAAAATTTTGCCACAGGAAGACCTTGAACTCTTACTAGTCGTCAAAGGGACATTCAGAAATTTTGTGGGAAGTGCGCCTAAATTTTGAATAATCAGAATTAACAAATATCCAAACGCATACGGTATAATGCTTTCCTTATGAAACTAAAGTAAGTTTTGTTTTAATTGTCCAGGTCGGACATTTTAATTAACATATTGGTAACTGCGATATACAAAATATACTCAAACAGAGAATTAGATTCAATTGCTATTTTCAGCATACGTTCATTTATGGTTCGCTGCAGCCCCTACGACAAACTACAAGAGGTTAGATCACTACCGGATGTCTGAATGTCCCTTCAGTCTATGTCCACAGACAGGGAAAGGGCAAACCCAGGGTGTTTGGACCCATCCATAATTGCAATTGTGGCCCTATACATACTCTACTAAACAAATGTCAGTACTTAGGGATAGAAGTGTTCCAAAAGTTTAAGACCACAAGGACATTTCATGATCATACCTAAAATTCCAACTAAGTACTATATGTTTTTTTTTCTATATCGTGTGCAAAGAATGAACTATTACGGTAAAATTTCCCAAACTGGTGCATTGGGGATTGACTCAATGCATCTTCTGGAGGCAAAAACCATACAATCTTTAAAATCAGGCCATAGGCTGATAGGACAGAACATTTCCTTGTTACAAGTGTTAACTCCCTTGTGTTTTTGCTGTTCCCATTTGTGGCTACTATTGCTATATACGACACATTCCGAACCTATGTAGACAATGTAAAACCCTGTTCAAGTGGTTGATAATATTGCACTACCCTACTGAATTCGTTAAAGAAGATATTCCGCCTATTTCATGTATGGGGATGAGTACGACAGAAAAACCAATTATATGTTTATGTAGTTTTTGGCTCACTCAATAGAGTAGACATACAAATAGTCAATGGCGAGTATATCATGAATATTAAAACCTTTGGGAAATATCGTATTTTTCTATTTCTAGTAATTGAGTCTAAGCTAGACCAATGTTATAGTATGATAACGGCTTAGATAAGAATATTTGAACAATATTCACATTTTACACGGTTTGCCATTTGCAGGTTCGGTTGCAGGTTACACCCCCTCTGAATTGGATGGAATAAATGAGTGGTGGACATAGCAAGCATTCACCTCTTACAAGATTATTGGCTTTGGGTAGAGAGAGTCGATGATTAAACTGTTGTATAAATGCGAATAATTATATTACTGCCAGTTCGAGGCTTCCCAGCAAAGGGCTAAACGTGGCCAAAGAACGAATAGTAGAATTAGAGTGATTCGCCCAACCAGTTTATACCCCCACTGTTGAAGTAACGTCGAAGTAAGTTTCCCAAACCTTACCGTTTACACCATTGTTATGAAGCATGCGGGTGCGTAATAACTCGAGCCCGTACTAATAGAAATCTTTGGCCCGCGGTGTCCATAGAACGACATCCAGTGCAGGCTAAGTGTTTTACAACCATTTTATCAATGGACTTCGATGAGCCGAGCTCATAAGAAAAAAAACTACCAGGGATTGATGCACGGATTAGACAACGAGAATATAATTATAGAGGAGGTCGAAAAAACGTTTCTTATTGCCGGTAATATCTTAATGATTTCTGGTGAAATATACCACATGTGGTAAAAATGAAAAGGGAACCAGAACAAGCCAAAAAACACCGTGATGATGCCGCACAATACGAGCTAATTCTTGCGAGCTGCAGTGTCGGACAGCGATTGGTTGTCGGCCAGGTGTACAATGCTACGTTTGCAAGCGGTGCGTGCAGCTGGGTGTAATGGTACAGAAAATGATGGGAGAAAGGAATTATGTATAATATCAGAAAATAGGAAGAGAATATATCCTTTAGCTTTCACCGTCGACCATTGGCAGTATTGACACAATAAACCCATATATGCGGATTTCAGTAATCAGAAGCACAGGAATTCCTATTATGCCCTGCTAACCAACGAGCCCAACAATAAGAAGAGTACGACGAGCACTTTTCTGCACTCTGGATTCGAGACCTTTAACAATGGCTGTGTACCTTTCGAGACTTCGAGCTGCCAGAGAGAACACACACGCCCCCTGCGCAACAAAGGGTAAGGAATGCTTTATAGTACACGCCGTAGATCCTAACAGCCAACAAGGCGTCAATTCGGGATGTATGTAAAAAGTCAGTAGACCAACATGCTAAACCCAAAAGCAATGTCAGTGACAATGAAGATATTCGGAGCACTAAGAAATGATTTGTTCCGTAAGATGGAACAACAAAGCTAAGTTCCTAGACGACCAACAAGGTGAATAAAAAGGGAATACCAAACAAGGCTGAGATTGGTCCAAGACGTATGGCAGGTTGAAAGAAAATCAAAATCCCCACATTGACTGAATGTCTTCATTACAGAGATATTGGGATAGAACTGAGTGCTCAGTGATTAAATCCAAATTGTCGACCGGAAACCACGGTAGATAAATGATCAGTTAATGTCATATTTGTTCATGAAGAGAAACAAACAAACGGTCTTAATCGGAAAAGATAGTTAGAATCTGGCTATATGAAAGGTCAGGTCCTGTTGACGCTGATTTTGTTTATTGATCAGATAAGCGCCAAATGCTTACGAGTTTAAGCTATACATTACTAAACCGCTGTTTCAGAGTAAAAGATAAATGTTTAAATCTCGGTGTGCTGATACTTGCCTTCGTTTGGATAACTGTGGTCCATTGGATGACCCAATTTTAACAGAGGCGAAGGCTGAGGCGCTGGTAGGCTAGTATTTCCTTTCAAAAACATTCCAGAAGTTGCAGTGACACATGAGTGGAATCTGTAATCAAATAATAATCCAAATATAAAACCACATTAGCCTTATTGATTATTGAGTTATTTAGTCGGGTGTATTACATATTGTGGACGGGATGTTAAACAAAATACGAACTATTGTTTCGAGAAAATCGCATTTGAAAAATTGCGAACTCTAAAAGAGTCGGTTAACATCCCCATGTACGATCAAACGATTCAAATCAGATTAAGAACCGAATGAACAATGACCAATTTATTTTAGCTAATATTCATGAATTCTTACTTGTAAAAACTGGATGTAAACAATTAAGAAAGCTTACTCATGTTTCCGTCACACCAAAATATACGCAAATTGGCGATTAGGTTTATGACATAGTGAAGGATGTTGATTTTTCTCTATACTAACGCGTCTATTCAGCATAGTCATGATTGTTGCAATACAACAATGGGCGTTTTCCGAACACGTCAAACCAACGTGCGTTATCGCGAATATTATCAATTGAGTTTATTGCATTAATGTCGGATGGTGAATGGATTGCCGAGATTCGCTTGAACTGAAATATAAATTTCTAGTAAATACAATTTTATAAAGTAATTCATATTTTGTTGTGTCAGTTATAAATTTAAGATGAAACTTTTACTAACAAAAAGTATTAAAAAGCCTGTTGAGAAAATCAAGTATACCTTCTATATATTGGACAGAGGGTTCAACATCCGTCCCTATGAACACGCCAAAGTCCTGTTAGCAAACATACGTCAACATTGCAAGAATTCTAATTAAGATTAGTAATTAAGTACTTCAAGTTTTCGACACTGGCTATTTGGGGGGGGGAAGACTTTGACTTTGTACCATTTTCCTAATTTCGTAAAAATGATAAAAAATTCAACATCCGTACTATGTAATACCCCCGACGATTTGAAGTGAGTGAGACGCAAAGCAAAGCTCATTAGGACTGATGCCCCTTTAACTTTGCGTCTCTTAACTTCTACGGAACCGAAGGTCCGAAACGAAGCGAGACATGTGCAGAGCTTATATCGTCGCTGAATGCAATTTCCAAATTGAGTTTTTGGTGATTTTTTGAAAGAGGAGATAAAATTTAAACTATGTGTGAAGATATGAATGATTACAAAGTTTTACATAGAAAGGCATATACCGTATTGTTTTTGGAATGCGCTATAATGTAAACAAAAGTAAGTGGCGGACGTGCCATTACGATTGCTTTGAGTCATGTTTTTTTCTTGTTTCAGAATGCAAGACCAACGTAAGTAAGCAAATAAATTCATATAGTATTAAACATTATCTGAACCAAAAATCAGACCCTTCTTCGTGGAGATTCCTTATTTCCGCCCATGGAATGTAGGCGACTATACCTTTTACCAAAACCGATCTCCGCAGTTAGAAGACCGTAAACATCTAGAAATATCTCCCAGTTACTTTGCAGCTAACCTGTTTCCAGAGTTGCTTAACCTACCAGAGTGATATAAATTGTTGTGATCAAACTAGAATTGTATACAAATCGCATAAAATGTATTTAAAACAGTAGTTGCTTCACTCCACTCTTATGACGTCGTTGAAAAAAGAGTAAATTTTATACGAAATCTAACAAATGTTTTTTTAACAAGGGTCCCATACCTTTTTAGGAACGAAAACTTACAAACAAGTTAGTGTAGGGGCATCATCTTTCAGTATGGGTATCACCCTTACCTATCTTTTGGGTTGGTTGTGTGCGAAAAACAATTTTCTGAAGCCAAACCAAAAATAAAATTGGGTCTTGAATGTACACAATATGCACCGGGGTATCCAGACCTGGCTTTTTGAGGGTGACACCCGGGGCGGAAGGGCCTCTAATAGCCGAATATAGGTTGATTTTGTATGTTTTGGCATGAACTCCCGGCGCGCGCCCCGTAAAAACGCCACTGCTACGAAGAATCTAAACTAAGCCTGCGTATTAAAAATGTTAACTTATTATGCATGGTATTAGCGAATATCGTTGGACAGGATCTGGACGCACAGTGGCTAATAGAGGTGCAATCTATCCCGCAAGCTATTCCCGGCAAAGGAAACGTACATACGGGAAGAGTTGTAATTATTCTCGATATAGAAAGAACAAAGTCGCTTCTGGAATTAGAACCTAAGTGGCATACTAATGAAGGTAGGTTTCAACTCCTACCATTGCAGTTTTTTAATAATACGATGCTCCTGCAAATGACGCGATAATGAAATAGAAGACAAGCAAATATCTCTACGATACCCAAGCACGATATGTTCTTAGCAATTCCATGGTTGGCCCTGACAGTACATTATGGATAACTTGGGAAAATATAGACGCGGCACCATCATCGCAAATGCATTCATTAATCCTGTCATTAGAGGGGACTATTTTGCTCACATTTTCCTCACAAGAATATTCACCAATTCACTTGGATATCGCCAATTAGAAGTGACACTAATCAAATTGACCGTATTATACCGATCAAGAAATGGAGAACCTCACTGCAAGATGTTCGCGTTTTTCACGGAGCAGACGCTTACGGTAATTATTATCCCGTATTCATAAAAGCAAGCAATTACAAACTAGTTGAAACTTTTAGTAAAAGCAATTACTAGATAAGTACAAATATTAGCAAAAGTAATTGCTAAAAACATATTCCTAGAGTTTTTCTTATGAGAACACCTGTTGCTTGTCACGGCTAGCAAGCTCTCAAGAACTTACAATAGCAGCTTCAATAGTTCGTATTCGTAAAAATAAGCAATTGCTTTACTAACATTTTACTAACCATTTACTTGAATCTTTATACATAAAAATAAGCAATCGATTCTTAACAATAGCTAGAAATTTTGAGCAAATGTAATTACCAATTGTTATAAGTATTTGATAGACAGATTAGTAAATTCACGAAAGGTTATCAATAAAACCTCATGAGGGCGAGCATTTACTTGCGCTTTTACGAGCACCTCTATTTCAAGCTTGTCCTTTTGTCAATACAGTGACAGTCATATGGCTTTTCGAACATGTTTCTACGCAACGCGTATGTTCATGCATCCGGTGCGTGAAGCATGTTTCAAAGACTAGCGTCGGTCGACGTCTGCCGATGAAGTTTGAACCCACCATAACACTGCCTAAAGTATATTAGGACAGGTTTGACAGTACTAAAGTCAATTCTGCCACCCACAGAATTTTATTTAGGTTTGACGAGAACATGTGGAATGGCTTGCCGAAACATTTATCCCGAAATATACTGAGAGTCGTGATGAATCTTCGATACCATTGGCGCAAATGGAAACCACCGATGACACATACCATACCGCTGCTTATTTTTAATAGGTTAAAGGTGCGTGTTCCGATCGTCTTTGGGACCCCCCGCCCGATTTACTTGGAAGTAGTATCGGTTTTGATATCAGATGAAAGGCCGTATTTTTCTCATTGTCGTCCTGAAATTTGAGTCCTCAAATCCATTTCATTGCCAAGATATAAACAAAAAACCGCCCAATTTATGGTTAAACCATCAATACTAGCACAGTATTGAATAGGGCTTTGAAATGCACATTATTGCTTCTACCATCAAAACCGCAAGGGTGTTTCCCACGGTACTTGATGGGGCGTATGTGCAAGTGCCAGGCTCTTTTATCAGGTAGAGAACACAATAGACATAAATCGGAACAAGCACCTTTAAGTGCTCCCTTAATAAACCTTTGTTCCCCATGATTCCAAGTTTTGTGAAGGGTCTGAAGCTGCTTCACATGCATGAGTCATGTGACCATGCAACGTTGCAAATAGCATATATGAATTTGTGAATGTTTCACATTAAGACCTGAAGTTCCCCTTTAATGACCTTTGACCTCATGCCGATCAGAACTTTGTTGAAGGGTCTCAAGCTGCTTCACATACCTGAATCACGTGACCATGCAACGTTGCATATCCCTAACGTCCTATTCGGAAAAATGACTACCAATCTGACGATCACCGCAAAAAAGGGAGGTAGTGTTATTTTTCTTGTGAGGTCTAGGGCAATTTTCCCCTATAAAACAAGGCAGGGGTCCGCCCAGTGATTTCTGAAAAGTGCAGTGAAATGCTCTTAAGGGACATTAGGCATATAGCAGATATGATCTTTCTCATTAAGACCGGAAGTTCCCCCTTAAGACCATTAATACCCGTTCCGAGCACAACTTTTGTGAAGAGTCTCAAGCTGTCCGTCAATGCCCAAGTATGCATTGTTAAAAATCTGTCGATGCATGATGGAGTTATAAGCTGAAAACTATAACGAAAGAAAGAAAGAAAGAAAGAGAGAAAGAAAGAAAGAAAGAAAGAAAGAAAGAAAGAAAGAAAGAAAGAAAGAAAGAAAGAAAGAAAAAATAAAGAAGAAGGAAGGAAGAAACACGAAGAATACAAAACCCTGTCGCTGCTTGCGGCAGGGTTGGGGTGGGTGCGGGAGGGGGTCCGCGAAGCGCGGAAGTCTCGCAACAGTCGTTTTGCTAAATACATTTTCTCTTGCAAAGATGATAAAACAATTTAGAATTTCCAATGTGGCTCACAATAAATGATAATACTTTGGTATAGGCAACGGT
>JAMKCH010011760.1:0-38343 GCA_023653785.1 Ophioderma brevispina | reverse complement strand
ATGACGACAGTAGAGCATAGTAGTAAAATATACCACTAAGTTTATCGCATTATTTTGCTACTCTGATTTTCACGTCCGAATTTAACACGATCCATCATGCCAATGATTTTTTTGCAAGTTATTTTGATGCCGCTTTCTTTTTCGCACGATTGGGCACCTTGTTGTTATCGCGACACTTAATGGAGAATACTTCAATCTGCTCCTGTTTATAACACCTTGGTCTTTGCGAGTTAGGATTTCGATTTTCTCCTCTAACCAGAGGGTTACACTGGCCTGATTGCCTTTTGTTAGTGTTGGATCTACGTATGATGTCCCATGTGATTGAAAAGTCCATTGGTTTTTCTTTTTTCAACTCCCATACGTATTTTGACAACTCGGTTCTTTTTCATACTTTTTGTGCTTGAAAAGATTTCTTGTGTTGCTATCTTTCCTTAAAGTTCCCTCCAGTTATTCCAATACTATGACCTGTTTGAGTCATTTGTGTTTGTATGGTTGCTTGTACACTATGCTATGGCTTGACATTCCCCCCCTCAGGGGCACGCCGCTTTTACGGCAGTTACACGATTTGGGTTGTTTCTCCTGTGTGTTTTGTCTTTATTATACGGGAATTGTGTGATTTTAAATTTAATGGTTTGGTTCATATTCCGTTTACAACTTATAGCTCATTTTGACAGTATCATCCTTATGAATATTTTTTGAAGTTTGTGCTTCCGTGGGAAGTGTTTGGCTACTAGTTTTAAGGAAATTTACCCCCCTATTTTGTTTTTTTATTTACGTTTTGTGTTTACCGGGTGGTTGAACCATGGCACTTTCAGTTCGTTTTTTTCTTTTTGTCCTTTCCAGTTGAGTTTTTAGTTAGTATGTTTATGGTGGTCCGAAAAACCGCTGAATTTTAACGGCTCATTATACCGGAGCTGCTTCCTGACAATAGCTTCGCAATCGACGAAATGTGTTGCTTATTCTTTTTCCTACTGATTCGGGTAATTGTTTTAATATTGGGTGGGTGGGTGGGTTGATGGGTGTTATGTAGCATTGTGTGGTCGTTGGGTTTAGTTTATGCTTGTGTTGCCTGTGGTTAAGGTCTATGTTTGCATCCAGGAAATTGACTATTTTTCAGTAGTTTGTAGCAGTTTATTTTCGAACCCCAGTTATTTAAAGATTTGTGTTTCTTGTCCAGGGAAATTACACGACAGCTGAATCTCACAGTGCTCGAACGCACGCCTATACGCATGGAATGAGCTACACTGAGTCGAGCCTTCCCTGATTGAGCTATCTTGTCCGCTTGATTTCTCAAAACTGAGAAGAAACAATAAGGCCTTCGCCGGAAAACTTTCTTCCGACAACCAAGTAAAAGATGGTTTAAAAAGACACCACGTGGGGCATTTGCTGTAGCCAATGGGAGCACATGACGGTGCCGAAGTGTGCGAGTTAGTTCGGACTACTAATCCTAACGAACTTCAAATAAACTCAAACTTGACAGTATAGATAGTCTCTACAGAGATACGGGCTGGCAACCATGAGAAATAGTTCTTGTAGCCCGGCCGACCGCAATCAGAAGCAAATAACACAAATCTTAAACACTGGGGTTGAAAATAACTGTACAAACTAACTTGAAAATAGTCAATTTCCTGATGCAACACTAGCCTTACCACAGGCACACACAAGCCATACACTAACTCCAACTACCACACAATGTACATCAACACCAATCCAACCACCCACCCACAATATTAAAACACATACCCGAATCAGTAGAAAAGAAATAACCACATTATCGTCGAGCGAAGCTATGTTCAAGGCACAGCTCCCATGTATAATGACCTGCCTTAAAATCAAGCGGTTTTTCGGACACCATAAACATACTCTAAAAATCACTGGAAAAGGACAAAAAGAAAAAACGAACTAGAAAAGTGACATGGTTCAACCCCCCGTTCAACAAAACGTAAAAACAAACGTCGGGGGTAAATTCCTTAAACTAGTAGCCAAACACTTCCCACGGAAACACAAACTTCACAAAATATTCAATAAGGATACCTGGTCAAATGTAGCTATCGTTTACACGGAATATGACACACCCATTAAATCACACAATCCCGTATAATAAGACCAAACACACCGGAGAAACAACCCAAATCGTGTAACTGCCGTAAAAAGAGGAGTGCCCCCTGCGGGGGGAATGTAAGCCACTAGCATAGTGTACCAAGCAACCATACCAACACAAACTGACTAAACAGGTCATAATTGGGAATAACTGGGGTACTTTTTAAGGAAAGATACGCCAACACAAGAATTTTCAAGCACAAACGTATGAAAAGAAACCGAGTTGGTCAAAATACGTATGGGAGTTGAAAAAGAAAAACACTGAACTTTTCAATCACATTGGGACAATCATACGTCGATCCAACACTAACAAAGCACGAACAAACTTTTTACCGGACACTCACAATATTTATAAGGAGTCTGGTTTTTGCCGCCGGGAACCGTACTCCATTGCGATCCACGTCCAAGAATTCTGAAAACCACCACAAATCTAGTCACTGACGTGTTTAATTAACGACGCCACAACAACCATGGCATAATACATGTGGTGTGATCTATTCCAACCATTACTGCTCGGGTCATTCATGTACATTCAGTGGAACCCGAAATAACATGCCCTTGTGGCACGAGGTTCCGATAGCCATGTGAATTGGGGTGAACAAACGGATATCGAACTAGCAAACTGTACTACATGAAACATGTCATGGATGGAAATATTTTGTGAAGTGTAATTTTTTACCTTGTGCAGATTCCCACTGTCACAGCATAAGAGATGTCATTACACACACCTGACATTTTCGCTAATATGGAATTCGATCTATTGCAACACAAATTTGTACTCGTGTCCTAGCTATATTAAGAATGAAAATGTAATTTGAGACTTTGGCCCAGGGCGAATCTGTTTGACCTGTCTGTTGCTTTGGTATAAAGCTTATACAAAATGACCCCACCAGGTTTTTAATTATATTAAGCAGTAGCGCGCTTTTTATTATGATCTAACAATGTTGTGAATAAGTTTGTTTGTGAAAGGCAATCAGGCCAGTGTAACCTCTGTTTAGAGGAGAACATCCGAAATCCTAACCGCAAAGACCAGGTGTTATAAAACAGGAGAAGTGAATTACTCTCCAAGTGTCGTCATAACAACAAGGTGCCCAATCGTGCGAAAAAGAAAGCGTCATCAAAATAACTGTGCATATTTGCCTGATGATCGTCAGGTAATTCGGGACGTGAAACTCATAGTAGCAACTAATGCGATAACTTCGTGGTATATTTCGGACTAGATCATATAAGATATAATCGATATCTATAGATATCTATATATATATATATATATCTATCATCTCTATACATCTATCCTATATATCCTCTCTCTCTATCATCTCTATCTAATATATCTTAGACATCCAGCGACATATGTTCCTGCTATCCCGACCCCTCCCTCCCTCATAGAAGGAAAATTATGACCATCTTCAGTAAATGATATTTTGAGGCCACAAGAAAAGAGAGAAAGATGGACTTAGTCGTCTAATTTTGAAAAGATAAAGTATAAGACCTAGAATAAACAGATATACGCATACATAGCAACAAAATGAAAATCTCGAAACGGGAAGTTTTTGGTTGACTTAATGGATAATAAACTACGGATGATAAGATTTCTCTCTAAAACCCTAATTATAAAAAAGAATGAATAAAACAGAGGACAAAGAGGAAGGAAGAAAATAATCAACTTTTTAAAAAAGAAAAGTTTTTGATTTGTATATAGTAGATTTATTAAAAGTTTTAATTAATTGTAGAACCTTAGCCAATGCACTTTAGAAATTGATATTCTCACAGACTCGTGTTGTTTTGAGTCTACTATGAAATAGATCCGTATCTTGTACTTGTTGGCTGATTAGCAGGGTAGGCTTGTACCAGTCGACAAGTTTAACATATTGTGTAAACTTTTGGAGTGCCTTTTGGTACGCTCTCAGTCAGATTTACATTGTGATTTATCTGTATTATAGCTGGAGGTAGTACATTTTAATACTTTGCGACTGATAAAATGATCAGTTATCAAGAAGAAAGCTTTATCTTACTATCAATCATTTAACTTAACTTTTATTATTTTATTAAAAAGGCGTCTGTTCGGACGAATCCTTTAATTTCTAAAACTCGTAACTCGTCCATAAAACGTGGAATGTTTTAGAATGGATACATTTGTTTTCATAAAAAAACCCTCTTAATCAATATTAATAGCTTCCACTAGCTCCAACTGTCACTGAAAATAAATATATTAGATACACCGATTCTACAGGCTTTACTACTTTTCAACTTACGTCAAATGATGTTTATATAAAAATCCGGAAACAACTGGCTTCGGGGTATATTAAAGTTGACCCCTGATGAGTATTTCTACGCAATGTGCACAATTTGAAATAAAATTGATATTCACTGGAATATTATTTAATTTTTTGTCAATCAAATAATCATTGCATATGTTTTTCCTCCCATTTGGAGTCGGCGTACCCGTCAGTAAAGTTTTACTCTATACTTTCTGTTGTTGAAAACTTCGAATGAATAAAAAAAAAACAACCATTTGGCCGGCCTTTGTACTGCGTACCCATGGTCAACTTGTATTTCAAACATGTCTGACGTTTAATTTAAAGCAAACGGTCGTTTTTTGTTTCCGATTACCAATGTGGTATTATTGAAAGTGCAAAATTAAAATTTTCTTCAAAAAAATTAAAAACGACAAAGAAGTACATAAAAATTAAAAATATTTTGCTGTATCTACTCAATAAATTTAGTGTAATCGGATTGCATCTTATTGATTAATTTAGTGGTGACTAAATTTACTCATTTATCATGCATTTTCTCCTTTGACAGGCAAAAAAGCGACTCCATTCGCGGAACAATCAAAATTTGTCAATTCGTTTAAAGAGGTCCCAAATTATTAATTTTTCTAGTGCATTTCAGAATCACCATGCATAAAACATGCATCTAATTAGTCCAAAAAAAGCCACCCTAGTCTTTGCGATATTCGTTTAGATGGCTTTCCAAGTGACCTGCAAGCATTTCGGATGACATTTCCTAAAGCCATGACTTATGTGCTGTAACATATACAGAATTGGCCTGTTCGATAGGTTTTTATACATGTACTCAAAATCACGCTACATATTGCGCTTATTTTAGTATAAGTACCCAGTTACACAAACATGACAAAGGAATTAAGTGAGTTTCCAATCTTAATGCATTTAAAAACACTAAGTGTCCAACTAAAAAAAACTTCCGTTAGTGTCGGGGGGTGGGGGGGTTCCTATGGACCCACCCAGATACCATTTTCCCTGGGAGTTTGATCATGACACTAACAAAAGTAAATGGGGGTCACGTAAGACACATAACCCACAATAAAAATGAAAAATCCGAACTTTGATGACGCTATGAAAAACCCAAGTGAAATTGTCACGCTCCTCCGACAAAGAGGGTTCGCACAGTTCCAGACAAACCAGCAAACTCAATTAAAGGTTTTGAACCAAATAATTCATTATATCTCTAGAATGACCAATTAAAATATTATTGCAAAATAAAGCACCTTTATACCAGCTCGTATTTTTCGCAGAACTTCACCTTGGTTGTCCCCTAGACCCACCGTACAACCAACACTGCAAATTGCTGTATTTCGACAAAGATTAGTAAATTGATTAGATTAATAAAGCGGTGGCGTACACACTAGACTTTAATTAAGATACAATTTCGTCCACACTAGTAGAAAACTACCACCTATCAAAGTTAACAATTAAAGAGCACACGTCATGGCAAATTAAATTGAGGCTATCAGCATATAAAAGGTTATTTGATTTAAGTATTATTAATTATTAAATAATTGCCTCCTAATGTAGTCTAAGCACATAAATCCCAGAATTTAATGACTTTAATACCTTGGCCACTTAGTTTTAAGTTGCTGACTCAAATTAACGTTCATTGTTCATCTTAATAGTTTTAGCTGTTAATAAACATGTAACTTTTATCGTCACCCAACTGGGAATCGAACCCGGGGACCCTCTGCTTAGTATAAGCAATACATTCCATGTAATATGTAAGAACATTTAATTTAGCATACATTTTTTTTTTCAATTCATATATTGCAAATTAAATGAACAAAATCTACCAAAACACGAAAGCACTACTATAAGAGAGTTTTTTGCTATCTATCAAATATTGAAGTGAAAAATAAGATACTAAATTAGTGCTTGATTGTGTCCTTTGTTACAATTATCGTGTTTTTATTACTTTTGAATTATTAACTTACTAACTTTTTTTAGCTGATTTTAGTCTGGGCTTACTTAAAAGTATCACGAATTACACTTCAACAATAAGTACGCAACTAATTAAAATAGCAATGCATGGTTTTAAATCTGCACAATTTACCGTATAACTGAATACATGGTCGTGTTGTTAACAGTTCTCAAATGAAAATAAGTTAAGGGTATTTTTGAAATTTTTAGCCTTATTGTTTACATATTTTGAGTACTATATATAATCATTGAATTGAGTATTTACCATTACTCATTACTGATTCACAATTACTCATTTTTGAGTATGGTAATTGTTCATTCAAACCGTCACATTGCAAACGTTTTCTGATGCCTTCGTCTCCGATATGTAATCAAAATGCTAGTGTATGCACTTTCACCAGATTTGCGTATCATATAATGTTAATTGTCTCATGGGAAAGTATAGTACTATTACAAAATAAAAGACCCTCTAAGTATTCTGTCTAAAAATAATTAATAAAACTAATCAAAATGAATAGAACTGGGCGCGATTCGAAACCGACAATATAGGCTCCTTTTGCCTACATAGGCCTATTTTTGTTACACTTATTACCACTACTTACATCTTGTATTATGATGAACATACCTGCATTGTATATATATATTGCAGGCACTTTACAGTAAAAAGCTCAGGATTACAGTATTTGACTTTAATTTGGAAAACAGTAAATACTGTAAATTATGTTCATTTTCCAGGCCTATTATGACTTAATTTAAAGGGGATCTATGTAAAACTTTTGAATATCAACATGATTTTAACACTATAAAATTTAGTACTAAAATGTAATGAAAAATACTGCAAATCTTACAGCTTTTCCAGTTTCCATTCAAATTCACTTTCTATGTAACTATCGAAAGAAGTTACTTGATAGTAAACACTAAAGAATTGTGATAGTTTTCCATAGATAGTTCTCTATAGAGCCTACTAGTTGATCTCTTTGACGATACTTTTTTTAAATTGAAGTAAATAAAGAAGTGTTCTTAATACCCTACTTTTCCATAGCTCCACACCATTCTAATTTGCCCAAAATTTCAGTTCTCAAAACCCAAAGTTGTTGGGTTTTTTTTAATATTGCTAAAAATTCTGTTCTAAAGTTTTTTTGTTTTTGTTTTGTGTTTGTTTGCAGTGTTTTGCTTTTCCTTTTCTTTGATTCTGGTTGGTACCCTCGATAACTGGTCTTTACCTTTTAAAGTCCTATTAATCCTATTACAGAGTAACTTTTTCTCTTTCCATCCAATTATTGCTCTCAGTATCTTAACAAATTACCAAGGTTACTCGGTGTCGGTTATCAGAGCACCCCTGCAGCAACCATTGCGAACTTATCTGTTAATTGGCTATCATTTATTGGTATCCTGGTTGTGTTTGGGTTCACTGGCAGGGTCCCCCATGAGCTGCACGGGTGATCACTGAACGTGTGCTCACAAGATTGAACATATTTTTTCTCCAACCTCCTTTTTTTGCCTTTCCCCGTTAAAATATCTGGGATGAATATAAGTTTATAAATTTTCACCTTTGGTCTGATGATGTCTAGTAGTTTCCTCAACAGGTGCCTCAAATGAAGAGTTATGGCCTACATTTTATCGATGAACATAAAACGTGACGGACATAGGCTCAAGACGGATGTAATGTAGGGCAGGTATACAAAATATTGTCAGGGAAAATGTTGTATCATGATCAGGTGACAGTCAGGTGTATAATGCTGCTCACAGGCGTTTGCTAACCAGTGATCTTTGCACTTTAACCCCTGCAAGACATCGACGTCGCGTAGCCCACCTCCCAAACCAAACAAAAAACCAACAAAAAACCTCTTATTTTTTGTTTTCTGATATCAAACACGAGTGCCTCTGCTAATTTTCGAAGATGAATATCAGCCTATGCAATTTATAAAAAGACAGTCAATATTCGATCAAGGCGCAGGAAATTGGGCCCGCCCGATAACTCACAAAGGCAATTCAATCACAGAGTGCATACTGACCTGAAAGTCTGTTCCTTTCGTGGCGTGGACTCGTGTCGTCGTTCGTTGAATCGTTGCCCGATTGCTCGTTTCAATCAAGGCATGCGCGCCCTCATTTCATCGCCGATATCAGCCTACACCCGTAAACACGTCATGTTATATAATAGTGATGTCATTTCGTCGTCGTTTCAATCATCGATTGTTAGCTATCGGTTGAAGGCGCCCTTATTATCTTCCATCTTTCAGTCAACCGAGTTCGTATCACCCAATAAACGTGTTTTCCGTTTATTTATAGGGTAAGGGCCGCCCATATTCTTCCAGTGAGTAATATTAACCATGAAAACTGCAAGCAGACAATTTTTCCTCCGTTTCAGCTATTTTGCCAGAATAACTCATCTCCAACTATTAAGGGTTTACGTGTGATTTTGTGTATCTCGCAAGCTGTTTTTCACCGTCAGCATTCTGTTGGAGCCCGTCAGGACAAATGGAAGAATTTTAGTTTTTAGATGCGAATGGTATCAATGCGCCTATACCGCGAATAAACTTGCGCTTGTTTTGCGTTTAGTAAAATCGCGCATCTCTACGCCTGCGTTCCTGCTTTGCATGTGGCTGCGGATTTTTCTTGCGCCCAACAAGACGCCCAATTTTGAAAAGTGTCAAATTTCATGGTTTTTCGCGTGGAATGGAAAAGTAAGGGGTCGGTGACGCCTCAAATTTTTTTATTTCAAATGTTTGAAGAATGACATCGGGACCACAACATTTTAGAATTAAATGTTATCGGAGGTTTTATTTGTAGCGATCTAACTGGTCAACTTTTGAACTTTTCCCATAGACTTGCGTGGTTTAAAAAGTGACAACATAACCTTTTTTGTTTTGGCATAGCTCACAAACAAAGTCGGTGACCCCATTTTTTATTTCAGATTCTTATCAACGACCGTTGTAAATACCATATATGTGAATCTGGCAATTTTCAGAATCGCTAAACACGGACAAGCGGTCAAACCCCTTAAACCTTTTCACCAATTGCATCTGTATACATGTACACACGCGCGAGCATCCACCACAAATGCTCCCACACCACACACAAACACCGACACACACACCCGTGACACACATTACACACACACACACAACACACACACCACATACGTACGGCACGCACGCACGCACGCCACCACAATACGTAATTTCATACGCGGTGGCGGATTATCAAACTGATCAATCTAATAAAATGCTACATTATACGATTGCATTCTGTTAAATAGGACAAACTTTGGTGAACTACGTTCAAATAAAGGTCATGTATATTGTCCCACACGTCCATACAATGTAATATTTCACAAATGATTGAATAAAAAACTCGAGTCACTAACCAGACAATTTCAATGGATTTTTTTTTCAATTCAGCAACTATTAAATCCCGACTTAAAAGCTTTCCTTCATTATATCCTGGCAAATGTTTTATGAATATTGGCTCAGGATCAAGACAAGAATTCATTCATGAACAAGATATTTTTGTTGCCAAAAACTTTCATTTTATATTATAAGTTAAAAGGGGATGGAGGGATCAACAGTTTAATTGGTAAATTTGTGATTATATTCCACAACTAAATGAATTATTTTTGACATCGCTTATATTTGTAACAATCACTGCTACCTATTCGAATTTCAAAATTACCAAGAATTTTTGCACAAACTTTTAATATCTTACAGCATAATATAATACAAGGGAATTACCAAGACAGGAACCGGCTCCATTTCAGGAAAAATTATCTCTAAATATAAATTTAAAAGTAATGCAACACGGTAAGCCTGCTTATCAAACGATTTTTAAGCACAAATAATTACTTTGAAAAGAGCAAAAAATAAACTAGGGAAACATAAACCCTCCAAATTAACCAGATTTTTTAATTATTTATTTTTGATTAAACACCCAAAGGTATGTGAATTCATTCATAACAGAAGAAGGTCAAAATCGCCATAAATCTGGCCTAACGCACATGTATTCAACACGAGGCGCTGACAGTGTGTTGTAGGCTGTACCGCCTTATTACACACCCTTAGCAGATCAAAATGGCCACGTCCCTGAAGGCCACAACAGAGGAAGAGGAGCAGAACGAGGAATAAAATCCAATAAATGGAGTGACCTACTCTTTGTGGCATCTGTTCATCTCCACCTTAAGAACCCCAAAGCGTTACCTTGTCTGCATACGTTCTGCTTCGGATGCATTGAAGACTTAGCAAAACAAGAAGAGGGATAAGGTCACATGTCCACATTCGCGAGAAGACTTTCCACTGCACCCGAAGGCGCATCGGGATTTAGAAGTAACTTTTTCGTCAACAATCTCAAAGAAAAAGCAGCTTTGAAAAAGGAATTGGATACAAGCAAACCTGCATGTACTTTTTGTGAAGAGCCCGATAATGTCGCTATAGCCAGATTAAATGGACTGTAAGACGCTACCTTTGTGACAACTGTGTGGGGATTCATAAGATTTCCAAAAACTGAAGGAACCTCAAGTGTGCTCTTTGATGATATCAGTCAGGCAAAAGTGCATTCCAAAGGCATCTGGCAAAGATACTGTTCCAAACATGAGGATCAAGTGTTGTGGTTGTTTCTGTGACACTTGTGGTAAATTTTTGATTTGTCGCGACTGTACAGTTGTAGATCACCCAGCCGCTAAGCTTTCACGGGGTAAATGTAAGAAGTTTCAGGGTACAGGTAAAGAGTGGAAGAACTAACAGCAAAATGTCAAAAGTTGTTGAGATAGTGCAGAAACTATCCAACACCGGATGATGCCAAAGATGACTTGAATAGTGCTTTGTAGTACAAAAAAGAGCAGATACATCACCTCAAAATTAAAGATCATTTCCTTCTTGAAGTCTGGAACAAAGACAGTAACGTGAAATAACTGACAGAATAGCTGAGATAAGAGTAGATCATGAATCGCAGATCAAACCAAGAAAGACTTTTTAACAACACAACAATCACACTTACAGGGAAGGGCACTTCACATGACTGAAACGTGACGCAAGTGGCCTCTCCTATGACTTGGCATCTTGTACACTTTACTCACAGACTCACTTCCGCCACTAAGCAAATAACGCGCCGTTATTGTACACTAGAATAAGTGAGTTAGTTTGGTAGCCATGGTGGTTATCCCCCAAAGACTATCATTGAAGTCCAGTGCCTTGGGTACTATCACCGTTGGACATGAGGTCGAGAAGAAATGGGAAATAGATAGATAATTTGGTGAAAATAGCTGGCTAAAAGATAGCATGGGGATAGCTCTTTACCCCAATGGAGATTATCGCATTGCTGACTATTCACAGCACGTGTGAAAGTGTTCGATCAAAAAGGAAGAATACAGCACAACATTGACATTAACAGAACTCCCTCACTCTCTGTCGTTTCACACCTAGAACGTAGCCTCACTTCTGACGGTACACTTTTTGTTACTGGACCTGTCCTCCCATGTGACGTGTTTGATAACGAATTCCAAGTTGATCAAAACCAATTCCAAACGCTTCCTCCCGGGACAACTAAAGAAACACACAAGTCTCACCTCTGACTTGCAAGTGACAAGAGAAACCAAGTAGCTGTGGGAGATGTTAAATTACTACATCACATACACAAAAAAAAAAACAAACAGTGGCGCTCATACATCTAGCTTCAAGAGTCAGCATCAGGCCATTGTTCATTGCATGTGCGCCTCATAGTGACCGTCATTTAGTCCGTGATGTATCAACAATCCGCTGATTGTTGACCACAGGCCAGACTTTGTGTTACAATTGATCATCCGCCCATCCTGTAGGAATAACATGGAGACCTACAGGAGCATGTTTTAAGACAGACCAAGAGTTTATAATTGCCACCAATCGCACTCGGGCCGCCCAGGTGGTATATACCCTTATTCCACAAAGGGGATACTTGGTTTGTATCACTGTATGATGTCGCGAACCAACGACGTGATCCATCACGGCAGAGGTAAAGCATTGTGGTTCTTGAGTGGACACGTGTAAAGGAGTTTCAAAAAGAAAGAATGTTGAGAATTTTCAATACCAGAGTCCCGCAAAAGGCATGTTGTCTGAGAATTGTTGCGAGCCAAAAATGGTGGGTTCAAATCATAGCTTGCTATCGGTCGACGTATACTGGCGCTAGTCGTCTGAACCATTTTTGCGACTATGCATAGGCCCCCAAAACGTATACGTGCGTTACTGAAAAAGCATTTGATTCATGGATCAAACGGACAAAAGATTCCACGTTTGTGTACATAGACGGTTCCATCACTTTTTCAAAAAATGGTGGTGAGATGAATTGGAGTCCAAAAAATTTACAGAAAAGCCACTGTGAGTGATTTCTTCAAAATGTAAACAAATCGCGGGCCCCCTATGTTCCAATCAAAGTTCATGTTTTGCAAAAGACTCCTGTAAAATGTCTAAGCGTAACACGCGTATTTGTCAGAAAATTATTTTTATGCTTGTTTCTAATTAAAGTCGAGGAGCATTGACTTTTTTTAGGTCTAGAAACGGTCATAAATGGCATCTTCAAGACCGCTTTAAAATGTTTAAGTGTTTTTCACAAAGAACAGTAATATAAGGTGTTGATATGACCTAACATGAGCAATTTAGAGAGAAATTGTCATTTTGAATTTGAAAAAAAAAAAATATGACTGATTGCGGCTCTAACGTGTATTACATGAGAGATAATTGTAAAAGGGCTGCAAAAATGTTAAGAAAAAAATTGTCTATGGTTTCAAAATGCAAAAAACAAACAAACAAAAATAAATTAGTGAACGCTTTGCTGAAAATCCAAGATGGCGGTCGTGAAGCGTATTGTTTTCAGGTGCATATAAACTGAATGTTTTATATGGAAGATAATCGGGTAGGGATTACTTTAATACTCTGAAATTGAAGAAAAAACGTCGTCTTTGGTTTCAAAATCTACAAAATCTATAAAAAGAAATTGGTCAAGAATTAACACTTAACTGCATAAGGGGTTTGCACTTCCGTTAGTGCAGGGGGGGGGGGCTCCTAGGGACCCATTCATTATATAACCACTTTCTGAAAAAAAAATGTTCAGTAAGAAAATTAGGGGCAAAACATTGATTTTAATTTTGCGTCAAAATGTGCGAAAAAGACACTATTGCTGTTTTGTTGGATTCGGTTCTGCATTTTCTACGGCACTGATTCACCTAGATTTTTGCTGATTGCTTTAATTGGTGCAAATATTAAGCAAATAGAAATGTCTCGTGCCATTTTATATTTTTTAGGTTTACTTGTATAATTTACATAGGTTCCTACAGTAGACCGCTGCGGCAGCGGCTACGATGTATATAAAATATTATGACACCAATGGCATACTATAACTTCCAAGAATTTTTTGATTAATTATTTACTTTGTTGAAAATCAGAATCACAGTAACTTTATTAAGATTTTTAATTTTTGTCATGCACTTCCGTTAGTGCATACGGGGGGGGGGGGGGGGGTTCCTAGGGACCCATTCTAATTAACACAAAACGACGCGATGGATTTGATTTTTTTTTGCACCAATGCAAGCGCAACTAAGAGTTAGACAAATACAAAAAATATAAACCAAATATATTGCAGCGTTAAAAAACGGCGGCCGAAAACCAAAAATGGGTCCCCAGGAACCCCCCTTATGCAGTTAAGTGTTAACAATTGGACGATCATCGCATATAAGGTGGTTTATTGTTGAAAGTTAAGCATAAAATAAAAAATAGAATGAGTCGAATGATCGAATTATAGGCACTATCAGTGGTTTGCTAATTATATTGATTTATCTTTCACTTGAAAGCTGTTCCGTGAAATGTTAAAATAAGTTTACACTTTGACGTGGATCAAAAGGTGGGTGACCCGATCATGATCTGATTTTTCATATGATTTTTTTCTCCCTCACATTGAAGCATATCACCAAAAACATCTGATTGCAATTTCGCTCCAGCCGTTTGGATAGTAAAAGCAAAAAATATGTGTACTAAATTGGCTCATATAGGACATTGTGTGTTAATTAAAGAGATACTGCCATGCCACATTCGACAAATAATGCACCCTCGAGATTTTTCAAAATTGATATTTTTGCATGGTTGTAAAGATTTTATGCATTAGCCCTCACCCGATATGATTACGACCAAATCAACGCCCTTGGGTAAACAAAACGATTTTATAATGACTCCGGCGATATTTATTCAGCAGACGATGGAAATGGTGTTTAGCACAAGAAAATACACGCCGGGGTTGATTCCCGCGGCATGCACACTGTTGGACCGGTGTAGAAGTAACTATCGTCCGGCGTACTCATAGTGCGGGAACAATGGTGAACCAGTGGCGGATCTAGGATTTTTGGAACGAGGGGGGCGTGGAATTGGCTGCCAATAACACAGTTACAATGGGTGCCGGGTGTTAGGTGCGGGAGGGATGTCCCCTCCTGCGCTTGGTGTGGGGGGGGGGGTTGAGGGGAGTCGCAGTGGAGTGGTATGAGACCCCATCCCGAAAATCTAACTCGGATTATCAAATTTAAGGGGGGGTGGCCCGATTTAAGTAGATGAAGTTTTCATCTCAATTGAATGGACTTTACCCCAAAACTCCCATCTTTAAATTTCGCGCCGATATTTCAATCCGTTTTGATGCGAGACCTAAAACGTGATTTTGTAAGCCCCATAGAGTGCTGTGTGAAATTAATATTGGTCGACCAAAATGGGGCATATTTTCACTCATAACTTCCAAAGTAAACCGTAGCCCTAAGATTTCACAGGGTAAATGAAAAAAATAGTAGCTTTCTTCTGATACCAAAATTTGGACCACTTCCGGTAAAATTTGCGGTCCTTGGGGACGAGACTATTAGCGATCGGGTCATGGACCTTTAAAATGCAAGTTTTTTTTTTATTGCAAATCTTATTATTATTATTATTATTATTATTGAATGAAAATCTTGGATTATCGACCGAGAAACCTGAATTTTGGTCGAAAATCCAAGATTTTCGAATTTTTGGACATCGAGTGTTGCATACACGTTACAAAATTACGCTTAATCACATAGCCGAGTATTTGTAGAAAACTACTTCCGGGCCCTGTTTCATATAAGTTAAGATTAATCTCTTAAGATTAAAAGCGAAACCTAATAGGAGTTATTCTTCTGAAGCTATTAAACCTTTTAAGCCAATTTAAGCAGAAATGTCAAAGAATTTTCGTATGAGATTTATGAAGTTCAGTCCCGGTCCCTTTTATATCGAGGTTCTATTTTATTAATTTTACTTACAAATTCCTCTTAAAAGGCGTGTTTTCCATTCAAGCCAAATGGTATTGGGATCGGAAAAATCATCAATAGAAAACCCTTGGAAGTTTTTATCAATAGACTTTTGATAAGCAGTAAAATCGTGATTAGGCTTGATGTCCCAGTAAACCTTAGATTTACTGCATGTATTAGTATTTTTACACTTTTTGGGAGATTTTCTGGGCTTGATTTTAAGGAAAAGGACTTGATGATCACTACCCATATTATATATACCATCTTCATCGACAATCATTTCTGTGACAATGTTGAGAACAGAGTCCGAAACAAGGATGTAATCTAAAATAGAACGGCTATTATTTCTAAACCAAGTAAAACGCCCAGTATAAAATCTTGTAGCATTCAATATTGTGAGGTTACTGTCCTCCGAAAAATTAAGAAGCCGCTGACCATTTTTGTTAATCTCTGAATCGCCGTTTGGTATAACGTGCCCTATCTTACCATTAAAATCAAATCCCACGAAGTTAAGAATCTGGGCATTTTCATCAGTATCATAAATTTGTAAAACTTCCGAAAGAATTTGATTGTGAAGTTCCTCTGTTAAAGCCAAATTGGTACCTTCAACGGGAAAGTATGCAACGGCACAATAGAAATTATCTTCACCATAGCGCACTTTCACCCACAATCTTTCAAAATCATCAGATTTAGAATTACTATAGTTGTCATCAATTACAGTAATATCGTTCCTAATCAGAAACCCAATACTACCACCTCCCTTTTTAGTACCTAATCGTCGGTTTTTTCCGATCCACTTGTAGTTATAACCCTTTGTAGTTAACGACTGATCGTCTTTTAAGAACGTTTCAGCTAATCCAAAAATGTTTAGATCATGATCATAACATCTTTTTTCAATTTCATACTTCTTCCCTTTGCACCCCCTAACATTATTGAATGCAATATTAACATATGTGTTACTTAACTTGTTTTTTCTAGAGTTGCGACCCTTCTAATACGAGGTTTCTTTTTACTTGTATCAGACGTGTAGTCCAGGAGCCATCAATCCGTATCTCGCTTAGAAAAGGTTTGACCTTACAGCCTCTGCTCTAAAATTTTTGACCTCATACATGCATAGTGTATATGTTGGGGGGTATGAAAAGTGATGTTGGATTAAATAAGCCTCTTGCAAAAAAATAAAAATCCAAGATGGCGTCCCAAATGGCCACTTTTTTACCTAAAAACATGTTTTTATGTATAACTTTTGATTACAACCTCCAAAAATAGTGTTGTTTACGTCATTTAAAAGCCAATCAAATTTTCTACAAGATGATACCAATTTAGGTATAGTTTAAGGATGCTAAGGGTACACAATTAGGTTAAAAATGTGTTTTTTTAGCATTTTTTTTGAAAAAAAGGACTTTTTTATATTTATATTTTCTTCAATATGGTTAAAACCATTATACCAATGCATTTGATATTTTCCACAAATTTGACCTGATATCATGCACAGATGGCATAAAATATCAGAAGCATTTGATATACCAAAAGCAAGTTATTATGTAACAAAGTTCATAAAGCAGTTATTTGAGATTTAAGCTTTTTAAGTGCACTCTATAAAACCTATACAGAGTAACTCCTTGAACAAAGCTAGAGATTTGAAAATGATATTACATGACATTGTGCAGTGGTGAATGAATGAATGAATGAATCAATCAATCAATCAACCAACCAATCAATCAATCAATCAATCAATCAATCAACCAATCAATCCCCCAAACAACCCAAGCGCGCAGAAAACACCTTATGAAATCTAAAATGTCCATGAAAACCAGACATGTTGGAATTTTGTTCCTGCATGCTTGAATGTAATTTGGGGGGTCCATCCAACTTGATCCATCCCATGAAATGCACCTTTAAGTACAAGTGGTCCACTAAAAAAGACAATTCCCCTCAGCCTTTTGGGGGGCACACACACCTATCTCCAACTTGTTCACGTTCTGGGCACCTTGCCATTAATCTTTCACGGCACTTTGATGCTTCCATGTATAACAAAAATGCATTTTCCATTAATCAAAAAAAAAAAATCCCCAAAATGGCCGAATATTATCCCTATCATAAGTACGACACCCCTCGGCTCAGTGCGCCTGCCGTACAATTATTGCATCAATGCGTAAAAGCTCTCCTGACCCTATTTAAAAGACTGCCGTATGATAACGACTGGTAGTTTTTTTTTAAGCAATTTATTTCTTTTCAGTGTCATATACATATCAATATTTATGGAGAAAAGTCTTAAATCTAGCAGTGCCAATTTTTCAATTACACTTATATAAGATTGCTTGGCTAGCATATTACATATTGCAAGTGGAGGATTACATATTTAAAAACTAAAAAATATATTTTTCCATACCTAACTAATGTCACATTGAGTTTTTTCTCTTATCCAGACCAACACCTGTATCCAAAAGGATTGGGACGATCTGCAATGAAAAAAAATAGGTGCTCAGAGTCTCTATATCATCACCACAAAGTCTATATCGCCAATTTTAAACAAAAATAAATTTGTAGCAACAATTCTGTGGCGAACACCTTTGAACTGAAATTTCGTAAGGTTTTGTGATCTATTGTGGGATCTACCGGTAAGCAAAAGGAGTTTGAGAGTGGCGGTAATATCAAGAATACTTGTTTTTAAGTCAATTATTTTTATTCTTACTCCCCATATAGCAACAAAGTTTGTCCCACCAGAACAATCAAAGGTGTCAGCATGAACATTTAATTTAATGCTATATCTTTCCATTCGTCTAGGGAATGGAGATGATTTTGTAATACTGGAACCATTTAATTGGTATAAAGAATATCCCCTGCGCTTTTTAACATTCAATTCAAATATCCGACATGAATGTCTTTTATATCCACAATACCCAATCTAAACCATGTTTCCAGAAGATTCTTATTTCAATTTTAATAAAAGACTTACACCAATCGCATTCAGAATACTGGTAGCCCAGTATTTCAAATATCTTTTACAAAAGGGTTCTCAGGGCCGTCGCCGTATACATTTTTTTCAGGGGGGGTTGTAAAGTGGAAGAATGATTTGCTGCAGTAAGAGTCCCTGGAAACGTAGTGAGCGAATAACGATAGGGCCGTTAAGTATATTAATCTTACCGAACCATATTTTTCTTGATCGTTTGAACTGCCACGCAATTGCCTTGACACAAACCGGGCGCAACCGGGAAAGCCCTGAACTGGGGGGGTACAGGGGCCCGCCTTAAGGCCAGGCCTGGGGGGTGGCAGGGGCAGAGCCCCTGCGGGGTCCAGGGGGCGGAGCCCCGGGATGGAAGCTCTTACATTTAAGCTATTCAGAACTTTCAAAAATGACCATGTTGGAGGGTAAAATAGCAACAATTTCAAAGTAAAAACCCGAGTAAGATGGTTTCTAAACTTTGCTCACTGAGACGGTAGTTATACATGTATAAAAGCTTGTATGCAAAAGAGAATTGCATATAGCGAGCGCCAATGTCTTTTAATGGGTGGTTAACTAAGAACAATAAGACATTGCCTAATCATGATTCTGAGAAACAACTTGCTGATGACTTTGCAGCCTTTTTCACTGAAAAAAAAGTCGCCACTGGAAATTAAGGACCCAATGGAAATAAGCCTCCTTTACAGAGGCTTTTTGGCTATCCTGGTACTCTGTGGTTATTCAACCATTCTCTCATATATTCTCGTTGTTTATACTGGTGCTATTCATCTTGTTTTTAATATTTTTAATATGTGCAATTTTAAGATTACATTATTCATTGTATGTGCAATTATATTCTTGTGAGGCTGAAATTAAAAATGAAATGAATGAAAATGAATATTCACAAGAATCTAAAAACTGAACAAATTGGACTAAAAGATGTTATATATGATAATCGGTAATCTTACCTGTTGCAATGATTTTGATTTTGTAGATGAAGATGATGTTGTAAGTCTTATTGGTAAGGCCGCAAGCAAAAAGCTGCTCTCGTGATCCATTACCCACCTGGTATAGCAACATAACCAATGTACTTTTGTACCTGTAATTAAGGATCTAATTAAAGACGTCTCTCTACAACAGGAACTTTCCCCAATGCATTGAAACAAGCCATAATACACCTATTATCAAAAGGCCAACTCTGGATGCAAACTTACTTAAAGAATATAGCCAGTTGCTAACATCACAGTCATGTCCAAATTGCTTGAGAAACTGTTTTCAATGCATCAATATACATATGGAGAAGAACCAAAATCTCGGCGAGATCTCCAGTCTGTGTATCGTACCAGCCATAGTACTGAAACAGCTTTGCTGCATGTCAAAAACAGTATCATGAAATCCATTCAACACCCAACATGGAGTGTCTTGGTACTACTTGATTGTCGGCAGCGTTAGAACACGGTTGAACACACATTCTTTTATTCGAATGGCTCATGAAATTGGCCTTAGGGAACAGCTTTGGACGGATAAAAATCATATTTTAGTGCCAGGACCACTAAGGTTGCATAAGGACACTTTCTCGATTACCATCAATCACTATGGCTTCCCCAAGGATCCTGGTCGGCCCAGGTTCCATTAAGATATAATTATACATATTGGACGTATTATCAGAAAGCATCATATTGGCTATCACATGTAGCTGAGGACATCAGTTGTTTACAGATATTCATCATCAGCTACTTCTACCTTCAATCTGACACTATCAAATCTGTCTGCCTGTATTCCATGAAATTAAACTCTGGATGACTAAAAACATGCTCAAATTAAATGACTCTAAGACGGAATTTGGTTCAGAGCCATTTTCACATTTCAACAAGACCAAGCTGCCTTCTGACATCTGCCTCCAGATTGGCTCTACAGTTGTAAAAAAACATCCGAAACTGTGCGCAACTTAGGAGTCTTGTTTGACAGTGAACTTTCTATTGTCCCACATAGTATCAGCCTCTGTAGTAACGAATTATCATCTGCGCAACATAAGTCGCATCAGAAATTCCTCGATAGAGATTCGTGTCACAGGTCGTACGTTCATTGATACTCGCCAGATTGGACTATGCTAATGCACGAGCCTCCTTGGCACAAAGACAACCGACATGTCACGATACAGAAAATACAAAACTGGGCAGCAAAGCTTAATCTACCGTGCACCTAAGCGTGATCCCGTCACTCTTACATTCCAAGATCTGATTGGACTTACCATCCAGAACCCGCATTACTTTAAAATCTGGTAATTGTCTATAAGTGCATAAACAATCTTGGCACATCATATCTGCCTCTACTTTGTTTCATTTTACACACCTGGGCGCACCGGTTTACGATCTGCATCTGACAGTACAAGACTGAATGAACATAAAGTTCTCCCCACGTCACACTTCTGGTGCTGACAAGTGTTTGCATTTGCTGCCCCCCGGTTGTGGAATTCGTTGCCTATAGCTCTTCGCACATCACCTTCAGTTCATGTTTTCAAGAAAGGACTAAAAACATATATATTCTTGCCAATAATTATTTATGTGTATTTCAAAGGTCAAGTTTTGCATTGTACTATAACCCGTGTGACTCTAGAGAACAGCGGGTATAAGAACTTTGATATTGCAGAGCAGCGCCTTTGGGGTCCAGGGGGCGAAGCCCCCGGAAGAGCTCTTGGATTTCAGCTATTCAGTACCTTCAAGATTACCACTTGTTGAGGGGTAAATGGTAACAATTCAAAGAAACGACTGGTTTCTAGTTTTGCTCACTGAGATGGACAGTATAAGTTGTACCGCCGCAAGGGGACTATTACCACATTATAGCTAGCGCAATGTCTTTAACGGATGAGGTGCATGAGCAGAAGCCACCTGCCGGAGGCCAGGGGGGGAGCCCCCGGAGCTCTTGGATTTCAGTTATAAGAAAGGTTTTTTGAAGAGTAATATAGTAGTTAATTCAAATGACAGCCAGTAGACCTATAAGTTTATGGTGATGGGGGCTAGGAATCGATCCCTACCAATTTGTTTTTGACCACTTCAGCTCCCCGACTGAAAAAAATTCACCTTATACTGGTAGACCAAACTAGGGAGGATGGCACATGGCTCCCCTCGTGTTTCTCAAATTTATTTACACATTTTGATCAAAAGTACTGTTGGCACATTAACAATTCATGATTACCGTTGGTTAGGCTTGGAACAAAACTAATTGGCTTAGGAGGGGGGAAGCCAAATATTTGTGATATTTGGATTATGTAAGTCTGCATGGAGGTCATCTCCGAGTTCTGATGTCGTTCTCCTTGTGTTTCATTCTTACTTCCCTTTCTTATTCTTTTTTTCTTTTTTCCTTTGTCTCATTTCCCTCGTTCTTTCTCTTTCCTTCTCTATCTCTTCCCTTTTTCTTCTCTCTTTTTGAGGATCGCTGGGGGGGGTGTTCCACCCCAACCACACCCCCCCCATGGCGACGGCCTGGGTTCTTAATATGTTCTATAAAGAATCAGTGTTCTGAAAAGTAAACTTAAATAGCAGATCCTCGCCAAAAGCCTGAAGTTGGAATTTTATGAACAGCAATTTCCAATTAGCCATCGTTGGATTTATCATAAAAAACCGTTTGCTCCAGGCATTTTAAAAAACATTAAAAATGATCTGCAATCCGGCATACTTAAACCGCCCTTTGAACTGTTAGACACAGTCATTCTCTTAATCTTATCTGAAACACATTCCACTAAAAATTATACAAATACTATCAAGCTCCTTAACAATTGCTCTGGAGGGTTTGGAATCTGAAAAAGGATCTCAAGTTATACCGCAAAAGTTTTGATCAAAGTATCTTACCCAACTGGTAAGAGTTCCCTGTCCCCATCTTCCACATTTGCAGGGTTTTCTTTATTCAGCAATTCGCTTATTGAATTAACAAACCATATTATGTTTCATATCATGGGAGATAAATGCATACCTAAATAAAAAAAAATGGAATCGTTTTTGACCACTTCATCATGTCCATTTTCAACAATGAAACAACATTTGAATTTCTTTAATATAATCGTACTTTTATTAAGCTTTTATAGGCAACCAGAAATACCTGAAATAATCTGAAAATTATCCAAACGCTCCAAACTTTCCTGTAAAGATCATTTGTAACAGTCCCGAATAATAATAATGGGTCATATGCATACTGACTTATTTTAATATCAGAATTTTTTTAATCACCACTGATACAAGAAGACGCTTTTATAACTTTATTTTCTTTTATACCGGATTGAATGGCTTAAAAGTTCGAACATATCAAAATAAATGCAAGAACTAAACCGCAACCTTGACTAAGACCGTTCAAAATTTGAAGAATAAGACATGTCCATTATTTATATAAACGTAACTTTCAGCTCCGTTACTATATATTATTATTAACCCACTTACTGGAAAGCGGGCCAAAACCGAAATTTTCCCAGAAAAGATTTCTTTATACAATTCCAACTATTGTTATCAAATGTCTTTTCAAAATCAATAACCAAGGCAAAACCAGTAATTTCTCAACCCTGTAATATACTTTATGATATCCAAGTAAATCTACCATTTTCGCCAATATAGCGACCCTTAAGAGCGGTCTGATCATGCTGTAAATCTCGGTCAGGACAATTTTCATACGGTTTTTGCAAAGCGACTTTTGTAATTATAATTTTTAAATCTTACGTTCCGAGTTGAGATAGGGCCTCCAGTTTTCCAGATAATATCAAATTTTACCTTTTAGCAAGAGTGTAGTTTAACCAATACCTCTCCTTTGGGAACTGACCCGATACCGTTATCAAAAATAGTTTATATTTCAGCGAGCGGACCCACTTCAGTTCAAAAAGATTTTTCAGTTCTCAGAGATTATCATTGGGCATTGACCCGACAGCTTTCCACCATTCCCCATTCGTTAATCAACTTTCACATTTTAAACAACTATCGCTATCTAGCTCCGGAAGGGTTTGTTGCACAAAAGGACCTAGTCAATGTCACTATTATCTTAATATGGTTCAATTATACAATTTTGATAAAAAACCGCCTTTCAGCCTTAAGAATATCCTAGGTTCTGAAATTTCATCACATCAACAATTTCGAATAATTTTTTGCCCAGTTTTTTTTGTTTTTAAATAATTAGAAAATAAACCTACTAAACTCTGTTCCCGTCCTTCAACCCCCACTGAGCCTTTGGCACGTATAAAAAAAGCATGTGCTTTTTTTTGTCCACTAATATCTTTCTTTTGCAGCTGATTATGAAGTTTAACATTACTTGGATAACGTTTGCACTGCATATAAAGGGAATTTTAGTTCCTTTACAGTTACTTAATCTGTTTTTTTTTTCAGTAATTTTTTTCCTTAAATTAATCATTTTCCAGGTATATTTTGATCATTTCCATGGCACTCCTGAACTGTTTTACCAATATATTGTGATCTGATAACATAATTACTATCCTTTAAGAGATTTGTATTTAATTTCCAAAGCCTGGGGGCCTCATGGGGAAGTTTGTGGCTAAGTTTGGTGTCTTTAACTATTCTAGGCAGTCAGTTTCAGATAATTCTCGTAGACTACGCGTTTTCGAGAACGTGTGTATGTAGATCGTGTGTCCAAAAATTTTTTGTTAAGTTTTGACACCGTTGAAAAGCTGACAATAGTATGAACCTGGGGGTACCCTGCACAGGAGTCTGGGTAACCACCCAGTTTACAAGGGTTTCGTCAGGCGGTGCCCTTATACGCGAGACCAGATCTGTTCAAATGGACACTACTATCCGAGACCCAGGGCCCAGATTTTTACACTCTCCAGGTTTGAGGCTATTTTATGACTTTTTATTCTGTTTTGAAGCATTAAATCAATAAAAATCATCATTCACAGATTCAATCAATTCAGATCAAATCAAATTCCTGCCGATTTTATAACTCTACCTGACACTGAGTAAAATTTGATTACCCTATGTGAGACGGACATAGACATAGGTTGAATTTTGATACCCTATCTTGCAAGTCTCGAAACATGCCCCAGTTCTCGCGTTTTTTTTTTTGTACGCGGTGTTACTAACCGACCAGAATACCCAGTTACCCCCCACCCCCCGGAATTATTAATTTTTGGGTTCTCTGACCATTCTAACGAGATCTATATACTATTTATGAATGGCTGGGTTTAGGAATGACAAGCAAAACATGGCTAAGTCCAGTCTGTCCTACACCGTCTTAGCATTGGGTCAACAAAACTTGTAACTCCACAAGATTGGCTCTTATTTAAAGACTGATATCACACTGTAATCATGCTTAAGATTTGCGTTTAAAATGTTTTTGATTTTCATGTATCAGACATAAAATAAGCATTGCATTGTTTTGTTTAAATGACAAAATGACACCTACGTACACTGTAAAAATGTTCAGTAAAATAAGTCGTTTTGACTGGCAGCTAGTACTCACAACAGTTAAAACGACTTTGTTTACAGTTTTTTTCCCGTTTCGAGTCCCTGTTACGTTAGTTACAACGTATCGATTCCGGCCTGACAGTCAAAACAAAGTTTTTTAAGAACATTTTCGGCGCCCACATCACATACTGTCGTATTTTACAAAACACGTGTTCCGAGAAAATCGCAATTCAAAATCTACCGCGAAATTTCATGTCTATCGGTAAACACGAAAGCTTAAATAAAAAGGGAAACACTACTCTGTACGGTTTAAGAAAACATTTAAAGTCCAATTTAACCATAATCCCAAATTAAAATGAAATTATATTATAGTAATTAGGCTCCAAAGTTATAAGTCTGTATGTGAATCACAAAATAGTATATTACAAAATTCGACGCATATTACACCGTTGTTTTTCAATGTGCGTAAAATAGATCACTGTGTGAAAAAGCTTGTTTACGAAATACTGATGGAAATACGTCACAAAAGGTCTGTATGGAAATCCTTGATTTAGGATCGCAAAATAGAACGCTTATCAAACACGTGTAAATGAATGGCGATTTAAAATACGACAGTTTTTTTTATGTTGAAATCGGATTGATGATTGTCAGGAAAATGACAACAATCTATAATTATAAAACTCATTAATGCATCTCACATTTTAAAACTTTGTGGATGGCAAGAACCCGATGAACTAAGTAGTAGACGGAATTCGCAAAACCTCAAAAATGTGAAATACGATACAGTATGTGATGCGGGCGGACGATGTTTAAATAGTGTATAATGCAGGAATATATGTGTACTTTCAAGTGAGGGGATTTTGGTCAGGAGTTTTCTGCATGATCAAGCCATTTTAGCAAATGTGCGCAGTAAACCACTTCTCGGTTGTAACTGATTTATGACCTTCGTTACAGACCCTAACTTATTCAGTTCTGAAAAAGGTACATAACTGTAATTTTGATATGATTAACGTGTGTTATTACGTCAAATTTGTAGAAAAAAATTGGCTTAATGATGATTGTTCTGGAAATATCAATGGAACATTAGGATACGAATATTTCATTTTTTGGTTAATAATGCCAAAAAATGTGAATTTTCCTAAAAGTTTGACACCTTTAAATAATTATTAAAACTCCAAACTTGAAATATCAGCGTGCAGATAATTTAATTATCTTCAAGATTGACACCAATTGCGTTCCGTGGAAGATCGCAATCCCAAGTTACGGCTAAAATCGGTTCGTTAGTCAATCGGCGGCCATTTTGGACGCCATCTTGGATTTCTAATTTTTTCGCAATCGTTAAAACAATCCAACATCGGTTTTCTGATGCCCAAGATGTTCCCCTCCTTGAATCTAGTCACCAAAATTTTAGTGCACCCGGGCCAAAAATATTTCATTTTCAAAGATTCGTTGGCTCCCTAACTAGTGTTATTAGGGAGAGAAGCATCAACATTTGGAGAACATACAGTAGTGTTGCAACAAAAATTTCGCCAACCCGCGGCAAAGGGCCGCGCTCCTACCCGGGACAAAATGGCCCAAAAAGTAGCCCAATTTCACTTATAGACTTTGAGGCAGTTAGGGCGCTATTTTACGAAAAAAATGCCTTTTAGGTCCGATTTTTAACTATTTTTTATGTATTCTATATTTTTTATTTATTATTATTTTATATTTATTTCTTTATTTTACTTTAAATTTATTATGTATTTTTTTTTATTTACATTTTTATTTTTTTATTTTCTATTTATTTTTATATTATTTTTATTTATAAAGAACTATTGTGTTTTGTTTTTGACTTTTTCTTCATCTTGTTATTTACAAAAAAAATCTTCTGATTCTTTATTTTGAATTAAACATCAGCTATCTATTTTTTTTTTTCTGCCAAAAGTGGTCATAAAATGATGAGAAGAACAGTTGATGTACAGCTGACAGCCACAAATGACTCAATAAGAAGAATTGAAAAGACTCACAAAGAACGGCTATTATAAAATTCGTAGTCCAAAAAAGAAGAAAAAGAAAAAAACAATAGAGGGTATCTTGTAGAACAAAGTACTTTAATTTATTAACGATGTTTATATCTGATAAGTCAATGACGAATACTTGTTCAGAAATGCATTCTTTTTAGTCCTTCGAAGTGCCCCCGCCGGCACTTATTTATTTACCAAATTCATTTGATATTTCGCCAACAGAAAAGGATGCGTGCGGCGTATCTTTTTACATACATCCTATAAGCAAGGTTTAATTGCCTTCTCACGTTCACCCGAGTGACCGGTGTAGAAGTAACATTGTCCGGCGTACTCGTAGTCCGGGAACAATGGTGAACAATAGGCAATCGATCAGTTGACTCTTACGCAACATTCGTTTCACGCTTCATTCCGTTATCGTTATGGAGCCCCGGACTATGGCTCACACCGGACTATATCTGCTTTCACACCGGGAATGAGCCCTAACCTTGTACTGTTACCACCTATGACGGGTCACTTTTTGTTAGGTAATTATTTTGTGTTATACCTGATGAGCCCTATCCCCGTATGTAAGGAGCACATCCTAACCAGCTTTTATCGCACGGTTTAATTCCCCTCTCCGTTGTACCACCCAGACGGTCAATTTTGTTAGGATATATTTTGGTTATACCTTGAGGAGCACTACTCCCCTCGTGTAAGGAGCCACAAGCCTCACGATCACGGGATATGAAGTCGAGAGGGAGGAGTTTGTTACTACTGTGTGTCAGGGGCGTCCCAGACCATTTTTAATGGGGGGGGGCGGTTGTTGAGTCGGGTTGCCGACAAAATCATGGGCCGGATCCAAGAATTTTCAAATTTTCGGCACGCTGCGCTCGCCAGGTAGAACCACCATTTTTTTCACGCGGTTCGAAATTCGGAAGAGAGGAGAGGGGGGGGGGGGGGTTGTGTGTCAACCGCAACCGAAATCAAGATACTTACAGCTATGAACAAAACAAAAACACAAAGATGGAGGAGTGCACCCCGAAAGCAACATTTGACGACAGAATTTTCACCCCCCCCCCCCCATCTGGGACGGCCCTGTGTTCAACCGAGTGAGTCCCCCTGTAGCTTTGTGAATGCAGGGCGACATAAGCATTTTTCAATAAGAAAGGAAGCGCGAATCACTTACGGACCTTTAAAACTTCTCCCAGAAGCTCGAAATAAAATGATTTGTACAGAGGGATAATAAAGATGCCCCGCGGGTTTTACCCGCAGTGGCCGCCGCTTGGGACTTGAAAAAGAGCCCAATTGGGGGCCACCCGCGCAGCTATTTTTAGGCGCACAGGATATGTAAAAAGAGCCCAATTCAAGATTCAAGAGATTTTTTTTCAAATTCCTTTATCAGCATAACATTTACCGTACGTGACAAAAAATGTATAATAAAGTATAATCTAATAATACATAAAAAATAAGTATCCCCCCCCCCCCACAATTATAAACTGTACAAGATGGCAGGTGCGGAAATGATTTGCTAGGACCAGTAATGGGACAACCCGATAGGGCTGATAGTTATTACTGCCCGTATCCATAAAGTAAAAAATCTACTCAGTATTACAAAATATAGCAATAATGAAACAAGTAAGGGATTATAATATATGACATAGGTAAATAGACATAACAGGAAAACAAACAAATAAATCTCAACTAACATACACTTAACGGAGTACAGGTAGGGCATTGAACAAGAAAGACAGACCTTTCATATTTTTCATATCTTGATGAGGTATGTAATACTATAGCATAATGAGGAAGGAAGCAGGGGTTGAGGAGGTAGAGGGAAGAAAAAAAAGTAGGAGGTGAAGCATTAGAAAGAGTGAAGAATAAAGTGAGGAGAGAAAAGAAATACGGACTCTTGGGGAGTAATTAATACAAATTGGCGGTTGATGGAAATGTTTTTTCAGTTGAGCTTTGAAAGTATTTTGTTGTAATTGTTGAGATCATCCAAAGTTGTGCGGTGGATACTGAAAAAGTTGCTTTTCAGAGGTAGATTTGGGAGGGGAAGATGAAGTTTGTCAGCTTGTCTGGGGTTATAGCCTGTGAATTTGTCTGTTTGAGGTAAAGTAATTCCTGAAGTTCGGAGGTAAATGATGGTTGTGATAGTCAAAACATAAGAGCCGCTGTTTGATTTGAAGTTGGTTGGGTGCTCTAATTTAAGTGTTTTCAGTTGAGTGAAATAATGGCAAAGTGTGAGTTATAGGGAGTGAGTTTGTGATAGTTGCTAGGCCCATTCTGGTGATGTTTAGTTTGGTGGGTCGTGAATGATAGTTGGAGGCCCAAATGGTGTTACAGTAGCTAAGGTCTGGAGGAGAGAGAACTAGTGTGTGCGGTAAAGTGATTTTAGGGTGTAGCCTGGGAAGGTGGTGTTTTGTTTAACCTGTAGATTTTGTACATTGCGGGAGACGTTGGTAGTGACAGAGTAGTTATGTTGATGTGTCATTCCATGTTAGTTTGTAGTCGATTGTAATGCCCAAGAGAAATTTGGTTGAGTGGCAGGATTAACCGCACATCTTCGTTAATGCAGCGCAACAAGGCAAAGTTACGTGCAAGATCGTTCAATAAAGATGATCAGTGATGCGTGACGTCTGCTACACAGCCCATCTTTGGCCCCAAGTTCCTAAATCACGATAGACATTATCGCGGTAAACAAGCGAGCACGAGTTCCACTGCAATTTTGAATTTGCCGCGCAAAGTGATATTATAAAGTGCTAGTTCCTGCGTTGACTAACCTTAAATAGTTATAAATGGTGTCTAAAATGAGATAAAATTCAAGCCAGTGGTATATTAAAGCAAAAAAGTTTTTTTTCTTTGATATAAAAAATATTTGAAGGAAATATAATCAATTTCGCTCCGACATATAGAAGAATCACAACGCATCCAACCACGCTGTATGTTAACAAACGTGAACTCCATTGGTCCGGGCTTTGCATGGTTGGAGAACTCCCATTCCACCACAACTGGTGATGTGACAGCCAGAGTCCCCCGTACAATAGTCATATCGACCGACTGTTAACAGCACGACCCATTTTCTCGGCATTCATTAACGTTACAATAGTATATTGTAGCATCCATTTTAGTAGGACTTGATTTAAAAGGCTAGTTCCATGCCTGTATTACCCAAGCAATGTTAATTTGTTAATATTTGAAGCCAATATCGGTTAAGGTTCAATGATAGAGGTCTCCCGCCTTGATAACTTCGATAAAGATGAACATTTTCAAAGTTTTTTAAAGAGTAATCTTCACTATATTTTTATCAACATAACTCAGAATTGGATCGAAATTTGAATTGAAAATTTATTGTTTCGTGTGGAAAGGATGATCAACAGGAATGGTTCTTTAACTAACGGCCTGCCACCTTTTTGTTACAAGTTTTGTTAAAGTCAACGATACGAGTGGTTTTTAGATCAGCAGTGCAAATCTAATTAATATCCAAAATCCACGTTGACTGTGCATAGGGGAAACGTAAAATAAAGGTCAGTCTAAACCTCTGCGGCCTGCCTGCTGACCTGAGTGTACCTGGGATATTGTCTGGTTATCTATTGTTATGTTGATTGTGATTGGTGTGTGTGTAAGAAAAGCCTGTAGTTAGTTTGAAAAACATTGAGGGAAAGTTTGTTAGCCCGAAACCAGTCAGTGTATTTTTTGCGAGTCATGATTCATGTTGTTAAAAAGTGCATTAAGTATAGAGTTTGAGGAGAAATGTTTGTTGTCATCTTGCAAATAAGATTAGTTTTAGTGTGTTAGAGATGTTGGTGATGTCATTCATGTAATGATGAAAAGTGGGGGGTCAAGGATGACCTGAGGGACGAAAAATGTGATAGGTTGATTGATGATGCGATGGAGTGTACATAATGATTGTGAGCGGTTAGTAAGGTAACTCCTGAGCCACTCAAAGGCTACTCCACGGACACGGTAATGGTAAAAGCTTGTGACGAAAGAATGTTGTTGATAATGTGTCGAAAAGCCTTGTGAGAGATCCAGGAATACCTCCATGATGTGGAGTTTATTTTTTAGTACAAGGTTGAGGTTAGTTGGTAGTTCAAGGAGTCCATTAGTTGAGGTTTGGGCCCTTAAAAAACCGTATTGTTCAGCGACAAGAATGTTGTGCTGATTGAAGAAATGATGAAGACAGACGTGTGCACATGATTTTTTCAAGCAGTTTTGACAAAAGATGGAAGAAAGAACAGAAATGGGCCTGAGATTGGCATGTTTGTGCGTCTTTGTTTTGTAAATTGGAATGACTTTGGCTGATTTGAGGTCATCTGGGGAAGTTCCGGTGAGAAGAGAAGTGATTGGTTAAAAAAAAATATGTGCATCAGAGCGAGATGATGTTATTATATGATTTGTTAGCAATCCCATGATCTATCCTGTCGGTACCCGCACTTTACCAGGTTTCAACAGCTGGCCGAAGGTGTTGTGCATTTATTCTACAGTAACTGGATTCAAAATGGAAGGGATGTGTTTTTTGGAGTGTTTATTAAATGAGAGTTATGGAAGGTGGATGGAATTTGTTAGCAAGTTTGTGCCCCGGTTAGTGAAATGATCGTGAATGCAGTGGCTATGCAAGCGGGTCAAGTTATCTGTTATTATTATGAGTGAAAAAAGGTCAGGGATTTTTTTAGTGGAAAACCTTCTGCATGGATGTTGTTGAGGAGTCCAGGTTTGGTTAATCAATTTTTGAGTTTTGAATTTGTTCGTGTTGTGTTTTTTTGGCAATACGAATAATGTTGAGTTAATTGTTTTGTTTGTTTGTATTGTTTTGCGTGCTTAGATGATTTTTCTTCAGTATGTTTGTAGAGGCCGTGCGCGTGTTGATTGACTTGGAAATTGCTTGTCATCCAGGCGGCTTATGGTTACGTTTTTTATGGTCTTCTTTTGTAGGGGGGAATGCTTCGTTATATGTGTATAGTTTAATGAGTTGCTGTACGCGTTGTTAGGGTCATTTTCTGTGAGTTATGTTCCCATGATCAGTGTTGAGTCTAGGTTTTTAAAGGTACGAATGTTGTGATCTCTGTAGTAACGTTTAATGATGTTGTTTTTGTGGCATGGTTATGCTTAAGTGATGTAATGAGGACTATTGGAAGTGAGTGATCTGTACACTCGAAGAAATGGACTCCGCGTTAGAAAAAAATGAACACCTTGGATTAACCAAAATCGAACACCATATTTACTACCTACCCATGGTTCAAAAGTGCAACATTGCTAGAACACAATGTGTTCTTGTGGGGAAACATTCATTTGCAACTTTTTGTGTTCTAATTTGAACACTATGAACACGTTCCGAATTTAACACGTTTTGGTGTTCAAATGCTAACAGTTTTGAACACAAAGAGGGTGTTAAAATACAGTGTGTTAACATTTAGACATGTAGTGGAAAAAGTGTATTTCAAATTGAAAGTGGTTAAAGAGATAGAAAAGTGGTTTCCATATAAGAATACCCATCAGTGAGTTCCATGTTCAAAATAGAATATGTAATGTTTCAAATGAGAACACGTAAATAATGTGTCCAAAATTGGGTGTTCAAAATAGATTTTTATTTAAAAGGTGAAATAGCCACAAGTTTGAAAATGGAAATGTTAAAAATGAGAACATGAAAACAAATATGTGTTACTCTGGATGATGTTCAAGAGCAACAGCAAGTGGATTTTCACAGTTACAGTGTATCAGAAAAATGTCAATCAAAGAACAACAAATGCAAGAAATAATCAAAGGTGTAATCAAAATATTATACAACATTTCCATTGGCAGAAGTATGACAATAACATGGACAGAAACAATGACAATTAAACATATACGCATGTAATATTAAACCAAATCCAAAATTGCAATTAAATATACTCAGAGTTTATTAAACCAATTCAAATTGCAATTTTATTCCCCTAGCTGTCCACACCTTATTAATAAAGGATAATGGAAAAATTACAGGCCCGCCATAGACACTCCGTGGTAATAAGTTTCACTCCAGTTACGGTGAGTGAGCACGTCGAATTCAACAGCCCCGATCGACAGACTACAAGAACATTTATTAATATTTGGACCTAAATTAAAACAAAATAGATAATGTTCTCTTATTAGATACAACAAAACTCCTTTGCGATACACAAGTCTTAACGATTCCAACTGGTGGAATTCTTTAAGAATGAATTGAGTGGATTATTTTCTTCTAGCGCTAGCCAGCGTATTCTGCCACAAAGTAAATAGACTTTGCCGCGTAATTGATCAGTGATTGCTTGAGAAAAGAATACCCGGAGACGAACGAAAGGCGTTTCAAGAATTGAACACCCGTACAGAAAATCGTAAAATGCATTCAAGACACTGGGTGTTCAAAAGTAGTTCACCGATTGGAACACATATGCTTCATCCTTTTTATAGGCCTATTTATTTTGTCAGCTTCGCAGGGTGAGGGCTAGGCCTACCGTTAGCTAGGACTAGGGCCTTTTTTTAAGAGCCGGGCCCGACCTGCCCTGGGTGTGCCAGCTAGAAATGGGTTCAAATCAGACGGTCTTCATCACAATGTTGTACTTCTTTACCCCAATTAATTATAGGCTCGTGTGCAGCCTCTATCTACCCTTTTCATTAAAAACTTTGTTGTGTTAATTAGGCTAATTAGACCCATCGACACTTATTATGATCGCGACACGACGGTGTTCAATCACTTGAACGCTAAAGGTCATATGTTTTGACACATGGTGTTAACAGAGTCCAGGCACAGCACATATTTTAATGCGATGTCAGAACTGGACCACCTTTGAAAACACCGGCATAAACAGTAAACACGTCTGTCAAAATGTGTTACTGCCTAACATCTACGTTCAGTCATGTTTTAAATTGAAACACCAAAATACGCGTCTGTTATCAGAACGCGTTCATTTCATTTAGAGTGTAGTGTCAGTGAAAAATTATCCATGGTGGTGATTCTGTTCAGTGGGATTGGTCGGATAAGTTATATATGAGGCGGGTGGTGTTATGACGTAATTTATTTAGGTCTGTGTTAATTTGGAGGAGGGGATTAGGAGTTTGCCAGTGATTGTGTGTTAATAAAATCATAATGTGTGGATGAGTGGAATAATTGAGAAGATTGATATTAAAGTCACCCACACGATGACGTCACGGTTGGGTTTATTTAGTTCAGGCGAGAAAGCTGCTCGAGCGCTGTTGAAAATTTTGGCTGTGTGTTCTGCAATCTGTAAATTAACTCCGCCAGTTAACGTGTTTTGGGTCATGTTTTGGTGTTAATGGTGAGATCGATGAAAAGTGAGTCAATTTCTGGTCTGGTGTTGTGGCAATGATTTTGTATGAGAGGTGCTTTTTATGTAAAGACAAACCCCTCTTCCCCTTCCTGTGAGCGGTCCTGGAATGTACGTGTAGCCGTTTAAATTAGTGGTGACTTGGTGCCAGTAAGCCATGTTTCCGAGAATGCTAAGACAGAAAGAGTGGTTGAGGTGATCACGGTTGTTTAGTGAATTTCTTCATAATATGATTTTGTGATACTACGACATTTGAAATGGAATATGGAAAATGAGTCATTGCTGGATGGTTTTATTAGTGTGTTGAAGCTGTCGTCAGTGTGATAGCGGGAGTCCGAACCAGATTGTTTGTGTGTTGTAATGAAGGAGTGGGTTGAATCAATGTTTGAGATGATATGGGGTCTGTAGTAGTGGGTTGTGATGCACAGGAAGTAAGTTTGATGATGTTTCCATTTAGTGTTGGTGAAATTCATTAGTGATGGCGCGAAACGTCTTCGTCGTGAACTGGTTGTTAAATGGCAGTTCGTATATTGCAGGGCACGGGCATACTGAAATGGATAAACACAGGAAGTAAAAGCGAGGAGTTTGGACGGAGAGAGCAGGAGAACAGAGAGAGAGGGGGGGCAACTAAAAGAGGGAGCGAGAGTGTAGTTAGATGATTGGGAACTTCTGAGAGATAGGTTTGGATGAGGTAGCTTGAAAAAGGAAGAAAATCTCGAAGAGAGTACTTGGAAAACGTGGTAATATAAAAGTCAGCACCAAACCTATGGCCAATGTGTAGACGTCCAGACAAGACGAACGCACTGAGACACAGCACGAGTAAAAACAAGGGGCTAATACAATACAAATAGCTTGAGGATTATTATATACAACCTTAAATACAGCAGTTGTACAAAACATTGAGCGTTACTTACATACAAGGGTAACGAATAACAAATACAATTAAATAGATATTTATACATAAAACTAAGATGACAGTAATTTACTTACAATTTAGGTTGCTTACAAGTTGAAGGACTTTTACAATTTTGGTACCTGTAAAAAACTTACAGATGCAATGTTACCAAGTAAAATACTGTAAAAAAACTTCCCAAAACTTACAGTATTTGGTTGTAATCTTGGAATACAGGAAAATACTGTAATTTTCATGTCCAATTTTCCAGGCCTATAATTACAAAATCGAAAGTTGCAGACTTTATTCGATATTATAATCGAGTAACAACACGTTTATACACTACTTGCTTTTTCAATTATACAGTAGTACTAAAATATACAGGGGAAAAATACTGTACCTTTTACAGAAAAACGGGCAGCAAGTCTGCCACCAACCCCCCGTAAATATATCTTTTACAGTTTTCACATTCAATTTACTTATTTTACGTTTTTATGTTACAGTTTACAACAACGATAAAGTTTACAGTAGATGCCTGTAAAAAATGTGGATAGCCTACTAAGTTAGGGTGGTTGTCAGTGTTGGTTTATCCCACCACATTCATAATCTCTGTAATAACTCACCCAAATATAATGTTTTTAAAGGTTTTGACTAAATTACTTTTTACAGTATACTGTAAATTTTCAGCGGTATTGTTGTGGCAGAATTGCTGCAGGATTTTTACTGTAAAATTTACATATTTTTTTTTTACAGTGTAGACAAAAAAATAAACATGGTTTTGGTCACCAAAGACCTGCAGAATATGACAATGGGTGCTGTCTTACAATGTAGTATGCACGAGCAATCGACTGTCTTCATAAGACAGCAAAGTAGAAAAACTGGAGATGACAGCATTAAACACTGGTAGCATTTTATAAAAAAGGGGTAGCATTAAACGAGCGCGGAAACGTAAGGAGGTAGCATGGATACCAAGGGTCTAAGTCTGTGTGTATATATATTTGAATTTTGCACCAGTTTGTACAAGGAACATTTTTGTGTTGATCTTAGAAAGAGTTTAGAAGGGGTAGAACGTGAGTAATAACAGAATAAATAAAAATATAATCAACAAGTTGAAATTTGTGCGGGTAACGCGGCGTTGGCACACTGAGAACATCTAGGCAAGTCTTGTGTTTAGTTGAGTTAGACTTCACTCATAATAAGGAATAATCGGCAGAGATTTATAGCATAGCCTTAGAGAATACCTTATTGCTATTGGCCTCTAAGCGCATTCACAATGGCTGCTGATCACTGTGGCCAAACAATACCATAAACCATTTAGATCATTTCAAGGGTGCAGCAGGTCGGGATCCGCGCTTCCCTTATCAGCAAACATACATCGAGATAACATCGCAGACGGGCGGGACCAGCTCCCCAAGATCGCATGGGTAAATCGAGAACAACCAAGCGGTTAATTCCTTGTCCAGGGAATTACAAGATAGCTGAATCTCACAGGGCTCCAACGCACGCCTATACGCATGGATAGCATACACGGAGTCGAGCGCTACCTATTGCGCTATCTGGTCCGCGTTACAATATATTTATATTGTTGTTTTGTGTTGTTGGATTTTAATTGCGCATGCAGCTACTTATATTTATATTGTTGTTTGTTGTGGTGGTTTGAATGGCGCTTTCAGCTGCAAGGCATGTGCGCCAGACACAATACGAGTAAATTCGATTACGTAATCTATTCATATATTAGACAATGTAGACAGGTGGTCCTGCCTGAACGCTGCAACTTGGCATCTCAAACAACTAAAACGTCTCTTTACGGAGCCCACCATCCTTTTTCCAAGATGCTCCAGCCTCATTGTCCTCCATCTCCATAGTCGCCGGAAATCCACGCGCAATTAGTGTTGGTAGAATAACACTGGTCAATTCTTCGGTATCAGCCAATACCCATATGTCCCCATTAGTTCACCCAGTTTGTCTCCGGCCTCGTGTCCAAAACTCGAGTCGCTGGGAACGTAACCGTCTCAGCCTCGCATCCTGCTCGGTAATTGCTGGTATACACCTGTAAACCCATGTGACGACTCTGGTAGGCCAAAATCAAGCATTAAACGTGCTGGACCGACCCTGGTAAGCCCGGTGCTATCCGTCTGGTACCACTGGCGTGGAGGTGGGGTTTGGCTGAACGCGAACACATACTTACCGGTTCTACGGGCCTTACCAACCTTATTTTATATTGATCATTATCCCACAACTCCTACAGTAAATATGTATATAGATTCTATAATGTTAAAGGCTCATGATACGGTCATTTTTTCTGTCCACCACTATGCTAAAACTGTTTACTGCAGAGGCCCCACCACCCATAAAACGAATCTTATACGTCACGAAAAAATGCCATCACCTATGACAAATCAGGTCTTGGAAAGGAAATTTGAGCAAAATGTGGTGGCGATATAGGCCAGATCCTGTCAATACCTCGGGTATACGTTGTGTCAGGGGTGGGGGTCTGGACATGCCAACCTATCGAAACAGCAAATTCAAAAACGGCATCAACTTCCGGGTCGGGGGGGGAAGGTCGGGATTTTATTTGGCATCACTCGGTTGGTTGGTTGGTTGGTTGAATGGGTTGACTTGGCACCTATACTCAAACTGCGTTTTTGTGCCACACAGAAAGGAAAAATAAAGAAACAAATCACAAAAAAAACCCCCAAATAAAAAGGACAACATTAAAAAGGAGCCAAAAACAAAAAAAATGGAGACAGCTAAAACAGAAAAACCTGGACTTAAGGCCCAGGACTGCCAAGCCACCGTAATTAAATTTAATATCACAGTGCTCTAATAAATGACAAACAACGCCTCAAGTGGAGGTGATTTCCTCTTGGCATCCCTCGGAAATTAGCACGTATATAAAGCCCAAATAAACATGGATTCTAGATTAGATGGTTTGTCAAAGGTCATGATACGGTCATTTTCTGTAATAACATTAATTCTTAATATTGTTAAAAAAAAAAAGTCACACCCATAAATCGAATAGCATACGTTAACTTCACGAAAAAAAAGAAAAAATGCGATCAACTATGACAAATCGGGTTTGGAAGGAAATTTGAGCAAATGTCATGGTGCGATATGAGCCAGATCCTGTCAATACGTCGGGTAGACGTTGTGTCAGGGGGGGGGGGGAGACATTCCACCTAACACACAGCAAATTCAAACGGCATCAACTTCGGGTGCTAGTCTGTTTTCATATACTTAACGGTAGGAGCGCTCTTAC